>CAWUFW010019666.1:0-177879 GCA_963921515.1 Calotriton arnoldi
CGAACAAAGCGATACCAAAGGGGATGATGGACGGAGCGTTTGAGCTAATCAAACACTCACCCCCAGTCAACTGATCTGGGTTTAATCCATCATCATTCTTTAGCTCACTCCACCACCCCAGTTCAGACATGGCCATATGCAAATCAGTCTGACCCTGTGCCTCATGGGAACAGTCCAGCCCGAACTGCCAAGCCATGTCTTCCCTGGACCGGAAACAAGCATCCTGGGACCGGTTTCTGGCTATTCAGCCGTCATCAGCCAGGCTAGCTAGAATCCAGTGGCAAAGTGAGCAAGGGACCCACGTCTGGGCATACCCTGCCAACTTAGGGCGAACAAAGCGATACCAAAGGGGATGATGGACGGAGCGTTTGAGCTAATCAAACACTCACCCCCAGTCAACTGATCTGGGTTTAATCCATCATCATTCTTTAGCTCACTCCACCACCCCAGTTCAGACATGGCCATATGCAAATCAGTCTGACCCTGTGCCTCATGGGAACAGTCCAGCCCGAACTGCCAAGCCATGTCTTCCCTGGACCGGAAACAAGCATCCTGGGACCGGTTTCTGGCTATTCAGCCGTCATCAGCCAGGCTAGCTAGAATCCAGTGGCAAAGTGAGCAAGGGACCCACGTCTGGGCATACCCTGCCAACTTAGGGCGAACAAAGCGATACCAAAGGGGATGATGGACGGAGCGTTTGAGCTAATCAAACACTCACCCCCAGTCAACTGATCTGGGTTTAATCCATCATCATTCTTTAGCTCACTCCACCACCCCAGTTCAGACATGGCCATATGCAAATCAGTCTGACCCTGTGCCTCATGGGAACAGTCCAGCCCGAACTGCCAAGCCATGTCTTCCCTGGACCGGAAACAAGCATCCTGGGACCGGTTTCTGGCTATTCAGCCGTCATCAGCCAGGCTAGCTAGAATCCAGTGGCAAAGTGAGCAAGGGACCCACGTCTGGGCATACCCTGCCAACTTAGGGCGAACAAAGCGATACCAAAGGGGATGATGGACGGAGCGTTTGAGCTAATCAAACACTCACCCCCAGTCAACTGATCTGGGTTTAATCCATCATCATTCTTTAGCTCACTCCACCACCCCAGTTCAGACATGGCCATATGCAAATCAGTCTGACCCTGTGCCTCATGGGAACAGTCCAGCCCGAACTGCCAAGCCATGTCTTCCCTGGACCGGAAACAAGCATCCTGGGACCGGTTTCTGGCTATTCAGCCGTCATCAGCCAGGCTAGCTAAAATCCAGTGGCAAAGTGAGCAAGGGACCCACGTCTGGGCATACCCTGCCAACTTAGGGCGAACAAAGCGATACCAAAGGGGATGATGGACGGAGCGTTTGAGCTAATCAAACACTCACCCCCAGTCAACTGATCTGGGTTTAATCCATCATCATTCTTTAGCTCACTCCACCACCCCAGTTCAGACATGGCCATATGCAAATCAGTCTGACCTTGTGCCTCATTGGAACAGTCCAGCCCGAACTGCCAAGCCATGTCTTCCCTGGACCGAAAACAAGCATCCTGGGGCCAGTTCCTGGCTATTCAGCCGTCATAAGCCAGGCTAGCTAGAATCCAGTGGCAAAGTGAGCAAGGGACCCACGTCTGGGCATACCCTGCCAACTTAGGGCGAACAAAGCGATACCAAAGGGGATGATGGACGGAGCGTTTGAGCTAATCAAACACTCACCCCCAGTCAACTGATCTGGGTTTAATCCATCATAATTCTTTAGCTCACTCCACCACCCCAGTTCAAACATGGCCATATGCAAATCAGTCTGACCCTGTGCCTCATGGGAACAGTCCAGCCCAAACTGCCAAGCCATGTCTTCCCTGGACCGGAAACAAGCATCCTGGGACCGGTTTCTGGCTATTCAGCCGTCATCAGCCAGTCTAGCTAGAATCCAGTGGCAAAGTGAGCAAGGGACCCACGTCTGGGCATACCCTGCCAACTTAGGGCGAACAAAGCGATACCAAAGGGGATGATGGATGGAGCGTTTGAGCTAATCAAACACTCACCCCCAGTCAACTGATCTGGGTTTAATCCATCATCATTCTTTAGCTCACTCCACCACCCCAGTTCAGACATGGCCATATGCAAATCAGTCTGACCCTGTGCCTCATGGGAACAGTCCAGCCCGAACTGCCAAGCCATGTGTTCCCTGGACCGGAAACAAGCATCCTGGGACCGGTTTCTGGCTATTCAGCCGTCATCAGCCAGGCTAGCTAGAATCCAGTGGCAAAGTGAGCAAGGGACCCACGTCTGGGCATACCCTGCCAACTTGGGGCGAACAAAGCGATACCAAAGGGGATGATGGACGGAGCGTTTGAGCTAATCAAACACTCACCCCCAGTCAACTGATCTGGGTTTAATCCATCATCATTCTTTAGCTCACTCCAACACCCCAGTTCAGACATGGCCATATGCAAATCAGCCTGACCCTGTGCCTCTTGGGAACAGTGCAGCCCGAACTGCCAAGCCATGTCTTCCCTGGACCGGAAACAAGCATCCTGGGACCGGTTTCTGGCTATTCAGCCGTCATCAGCCAGGCTAGCTAGAATCCAGTGGCAAAGTGAGCAAGGGACCCACGTCTGGGCATACCCTGCCAACTTAGGGCGAACAAAGCGATACCAAAGGGGATGATGGACGGAGCGTTTGAGCTAATCAAACACTCACCCCCAGTCAACTGATCTGGGTTTAATCCATCATCATTCTTTAGCTCACTCCACCACCCCGTTCAGACATTGCCATATGCAAATCAGTCTGACCTTGTGCCTCATGGGAACAGTCCAGCCCGAACTGCCAAGCCATGTCTTCCCTGGACCGGAAACAAGCATCCTGGGACCGGTTTCTGGCTATTCAGCCGTCATCAGCCAGGCTAGCTAGAATCCAGTGGCAAAGTGAGCAAGGGACCCACGTCTGGGCATACCCTGCCAACTTAGGGCGAACAAAGCGATATCAAAGGGGATGATGGACGGAGCGTTTGAGCTAATCAAACACTCACCCCCAGTCAACTGATCTGGGTTTAATCCATCATCATTCTTTAGCTCACTCCAACACCCCAGTTCAGACATGGCCATATGCAAATCAGTCTGACCCTGTGCCTCTTGGGAACAGTCCAGCCCGAACTGCCAAGCCATGTCTTCCCTGGACCGGAAACAAGCATCCTGGGACCGGTTTCTGGCTATTCAGCCGTCATCAGCCAGGCTAGCTAGAATCCAGTGGCAAAGTGAGCAAGGGACCCACGTCTGGGCATACCCTGCCAACTTAGGGCGAACAAAGCGATACCAAAGGGGATGATGGACGGAGCGTTTGAGCTAATCAAACACTCACCCCCAGTCAAATGATCTGGGTTTAATCCATCATTATTCTTTAGCTCACTCCACCACCCCAGTTCAGACATGGCCATATGCAAATCAGTCTGACCCTGTGCCTTATGGGAACAGTCCAGCCCGAACTGCCAAGCCATGTCTTCCCTGGACCGGAAACATGCATCCTGGGACCGGTTTCTGGCTATTCAGCCGTCATCAGCCAGGCTAGCTAGAATCCAGTGGCAAAGTGAGCAAGGGACCCACGTCTGGGCATACCCTGCCAACTTAGGGCGAACAAAGCGATACCAAAGGCGATGATGGACGGAGCGTTTGAGCTAATCAAACACTCACCCCCAGTCAACTGATCTGGGTTTAATCCATCATCATTCTTTAGCTCACTCCACCACCCCAGTTCAGACATGGCCATATGCAAATCAGTCTGACCCTGTGCCTCATGGGAACAGTCCAGCCCGAACTGCCATGCCATGTCTTCCCTGGACCGGAAACAAGCATCCTGGGACCGGTTTCTGGCTATTCAGCCGTCATCAGCCAGGCTAGCTAAAATCCAGTGGCAAAGTGAGCAAGGGACCCACGTCTGGGCATACCCTGCCAACTTAGGGCGAACAAAGCGATACCAAAGGGGATGATGGACGGAGCATTTGAGTTAATCAAACACTCACCCCCAGTCAACTGATCTGGGTTTAATCCATCATCATTCTTTAGCTCACTCCACCACCTCAGTTCAGACATGGCCATATGCAAATCAGTCTGACCCTGTGCCTCATGGGAACAGTCCAGCCCGAACTGCCAAGCCATGTCTTCCCTGGACCGGAAACAAGCATCCTGGGACCGGTTTCTGGCTATTCAGCCGTCATCAGCCAGGCTCGCTAGAATCCAGTGGCAAAGTGAGCAAGGGACCCACGTCTGGGCACACCCTGCCAACTTAGGGCGAACAAAGCGATACCAAAGGGGATGATGGACGGAGCGTTTGAGCTAATCAAACACTCACCCCCAGTCAACTGATCTGGGTTTAATCCATCATCATTCTTTAGCTCACTCCACCACCTCAGTTCAGACATGGCCATATGCAAATCAGTCTGACCCTGTGCCTCATGGGAACAGTCCAGCCCGAACTGCCAAGCCATGTCTTCCCTGGACCGGAAAAAGCATCCCGGGACCGGTTTCTGGCTATTCAGCCGTCATCAGCCAGGCTAGCTAGAATCCAGTGGCAAAGTGAGCAAGGGACCCACATCTGGGCATACCCTGCCAACTTCGGGCAAACAAAGCGATACCAAAGGGGATGATGGTCGGAGCGCTTGAGCTAATCAAACACTCACCCAAAGTCAACTGATCTGGGTTTAATCCATCATCATTCTTTAGCTCACTCCACCACCCCAGTTCAGACATGGCCATATGCAAATCAGTCTGACCCTGTGCCTCATGGGAACAGTCCAGCCCGAACTGCCAAGCCATGTCTTCCCCTGGACCGGAAACAAGCATCCTGGGACCGGTTTCTGGCTATTCAGCCGTCATCAGCCAGGCTAGCTAGAATCCAGTGGCAAAGTGAGCAAGGGACCCACGTCTGGGCATACCCTGCCAACTTGGGGCGAACAAAGCGATATCAAAGGGGATGATGGACGGAGCGTTTGAGCTAATCAAACACTCACCCCCAGTCAACTGATCTGGGTTTAATCCATCATCATTCTTTAGCTCACTCCAACACCCCAGTTCAGACATGGCCATATGCAAATCAGTCTGACCCTGTGCCTCTTGGGAACAGTCCAGCCCGAACTGCCAAGCCATGTCTTCCCTGGACCGGAAACAAGCATCCTGGGACCGGTTTCTGGCTATTCAGCCGTCATCAGCCAGGCTAGCTAGAATCCAGTGGCAAAGTGAGCAAGGGACCCACGTCTGGGCATACCCTGCCAACTTAGGGCGAACAAAACGATACCAAAGGGGATGATGGACGGAGCGTTTGAGCTAATCAAACACTCACCCCCAGTCAACTGATCTGGGTTTAATCCATCATTATTCTTTAGCTCACTCCACCACCCCAGTTCAGACATGGCCATATGCAAATCAGTCTGACCCTGTGCCTTATGGGAACAGTCCAGCCCGAACTGCCAAGCCATGTCTTCCCTGGACCGGAAACATGCATCCTGGGACCGGTTTCTGGCTATTCAGCCGTCATCAGCCAGGCTAGCTAGAATCCAGTGGCAAAGTGAGCAAGGGACCCACGTCTGGGCATACCCTGCCAACTTAGGGCGAACAAAGCGATACCAAAGGGGATGATGGACGGAGCGTTTGAGCTAATCAAACACTCACCCCCAGTCAACTGATCTGGGTTTAATCCATCATCATTCTTTAGCTCACTCCACCACCCCAGTTCAGACATGGCCATATGCAAATCAGTCTGACCCTGTGCCTCATGGGAACAGTCCAGCCCGAACTGCCAAGCCATGTCTTCCCTGGACCGGAAACAAGCAACCTGGGACCGGTTTCTGGCTATTCAGCCGTCATCAGTCAGGCTAGCTAGAATCCAGTGGCAAAGTGAGCAAGGGACCCACGTCTGGGCATACCCTGCCAACTTAGGGCGAACAAAGCGATACCAAAGGGGATGATGGACGGAGCATTTGAGTTAATCAAACACTCACCCCCAGTCAACTGATCTGGGTTTAATCCAACATCATTCTTTAGCTCACTCCACCACCCCGTTCAGACATTGCCATATGCAAATCAGTCTGACCCTGTGCCTCATGGGAACAGTCCAGCCCGAACTGCCAAGCCATGTCTTCCCTGGACCGGAAACAAGCATCCTGGGACCGGTTTCTGGCTATTCAGCCGTCATCAGCCAGGCTAGCTAGAATCCAGTGGCAAAGTGAGCAAGGGACCCACGTCTGGGCATACCCTGCCAACTTAGGGCGAACAAAGCGATATCAAAGGGGATGATGGATGGAGCGTTTGAGCTATTCAAACACTCACCCCCAGTCAACTGATCTGGGTTTAATCCATCATCATTCTTCAGCTCACTCCAACACCCCAGTTCAGACATGGCCATATGCAAATCAGTCTGACCCTGTGCCTCTTGGGAACAGTCCAGCCCGAACTGCCAAGCCATGTCTTCCCTGGACCGGAAACAAGCATCCTGGGACCGGTTTCTGGCTATTCAGCCGTCATCAGCCAGGCTAGCTAGAATCCAGTGGCAAAGTGAGCAAGGGACCCACGTCTGGGCATACCCTGCCAACTTAGGGCGAACAAAGCGATACCAAAGGGGATGATGGACGGAGCATTTGAGCTAATCAAACACTCACCCCCAGTCAAATGATCTGGGTTTAATCCATCATTATTCTTTAGCTCACTCCACCACCCCAGTTCAGACATGGCCATATGCAAATCAGTCTGACCCTGTGCCTTATGGGAACAGTCCAGCCCGAACTGCCAAGCCATGTCTTCCCTGGACCGGAAACATGCATCCTGGGACCGGTTTCTGGCTATTCAGCCGTCATCAGCCAGGCTAGCTAGAATCCAGTGGCAAAGTGAGCAAGGGACCCACGTCTGGGCATATCCTGCCAACTTAGGGCGAACAAAGCGATACCAAAGGGGTTGATGGACGGAGCGTTTGAGCTAATCAAACACTCACCCCCAGTCAACTGATCTGGGTTTAATCCATCATCATTCTTTAGCTCACTCCACCACCCCAGTTCAGACATGGCCATATGCAAATCAGTCTGACCCTGTGCCTCATGGGAACAGTCCAGCCCGAACTGCCAAGCCATGTCTTCCCTGGACCGGAAACAAGCATCCTGGGACCGGTTTCTGGCTATTCAGCCGTCATCAGCCAGGCTAGCTAAAATCCAGTGGCAAAGTGAGCAAGGGACCCACGTCTGGGCATACCCTGCCAACTTAGGGCGAACAAAGTGATACCAAAGGGGATGATGGACGGAGCATTTGAGTTAATCAAACACTCACCCCCAGTCAACTGATCTGGGTTTAATCCATCATCATTCTTTAGCTCACTCCACCACCCCAGTTCAGACATGGCCATATGCAAATCAGTCTGACCCTGTGCCTCATGGGAACAGTCCAGCCCGAACTGCCAAGCCATGTCTTCCCTGGACCGGAAACAAGCATCCTGAGACCGGTTTCTGGCTATTCAGCCGTCATCAGCCAGGCTAGCTAGAATCCAGTGGCAAAGTGAGCAAGGGACCCACGTCTGGGCACACCCTGCCAACTTAGGGCGAACAAAGCGATACCAAAGGGGATGATGGACGGAGCGTTTGAGCTAATCAAACACTCACCCCCAGTCAACTGATCTGGGTTTAATCCATCATCATTCTTTAGCTCACTCCAACACCCCAGTTCAGACATGGCCATATGCAAATCAGTCTGACCCTGTGCGTCTTGGGAACAGTCTAGCCCGAACTGCCAAGCCATGTCTTCCCTGGACCGGAAACAAGCATCCTGGGACCGGTTTCTGGCTATTCAGCCGTCATCAGCCAGGCTAGCTAGAATCCAGTGGCAAAGTGAGCAAGGGACCCACGTCTGGGCATACCCTGCCAACTTAGGGCGAACAAAGCGATACCAAAGGGGATGATGGACGGAGCGTTTGAGCTAATCAAACACTCACCCCCAGTCAAATGATCTGGGTTTAATCCATCATTATTCTTTAGCTCACTCCACCACCCCAGTTCAGACATGGCCATATGCAAATCAGTCTGACCCAGTGCCTTATGGGAACAGTCCAGCCCGAATTGCCAAGCCATGTCTTCCCTGGACAGGAAACATGCATCCTGGGACCGGTTTCTGGCTATTCAGCCGTCATCAGCCAGGCTAGCTAGAATCCAGTGGCAAAGTGAGCAAGGGACCCACGTCTGGGCATACCCTGCCAACTTAGGGCGAACAAAGCGATACCAAAGGGGATGATGGACGGAGCGTTTGAGCTAATCAAACACTCACCCCCAGTCAACTGATCTGGGTTTAATCCATCATCATTCTTTAGCTCACTCCACCACCCCAGTTCAGACATGGCCATATGCAAATCAGTCTGACCCTGTGCCTCATGGGAACAGTCCAGCCCGAACTGCCAAGCCATGTCTTCCCTGGACCGGAAACAAGCATCCTGGGACCGGTTTCTGGCTATTCAGCCGTCATCAGCCAGGCTAGCTAAAATCCAGTGGCAAAGTGAGCAAGGGACCCACGTCTGGGCATACCCTGCCAACTTAGGGCGAACAAAGCGATACCAAAGGGGATGATGGACGGAGCGTTTGAGCTAATCAAACACTCACCCCCAGTCAACTGATCTGGGTTTAATCCATCATCATTCTTTAGCTCACTCCACCACCCCAGTTCAGACATGGCCATATGCAAATCAGTCTGACCTTGTGCCTCATTGGAACAGTCCAGCCCGAACTGCCAAGCCATGTCTTCCCTGGACCGAAAACAAGCATCCTGGGGCCAGTTCCTGGCTATTCAGCCGTCATAAGCCAGGCTAGCTAGAATCCAGTGGCAAAGTGAGCAAGGGACCCACGTCTGGGCATACCCTGCCAACTTAGGGCGAACAAAGCGATACCAAAGGGGATGATGGACGGAGCGTTTGAGCTAATCAAACACTCACCCCCAGTCAACTGATCTGGGTTTAATCCATCATAATTCTTTAGCTCACTCCACCACCCCAGTTCAAACATGGCCATATGCAAATCAGTCTGACCCTGTGCCTCATGGGAACAGTCCAGCCCAAACTGCCAAGCCATGTCTTCCCTGGACCGGAAACAAGCATCCTGGGACCGGTTTCTGGCTATTCAGCCGTCATCAGCCAGTCTAGCTAGAATCCAGTGGCAAAGTGAGCAAGGGACCCACGTCTGGGCATACCCTGCCAACTTAGGGCGAACAAAGCGATACCAAAGGGGATGATGGATGGAGCGTTTGAGCTAATCAAACACTCACCCCCAGTCAACTGATCTGGGTTTAATCCATCATCATTCTTTAGCTCACTCCACCACCCCAGTTCAGACATGGCCATATGCAAATCAGTCTGACCCTGTGCCTCATGGGAACAGTCCAGCCCGAACTGCCAAGCCATGTCTTCCCTGGACCGGAAACAAGCATCCTGGGACCGGTTTCTGGCTATTCAGCCGTCATCAGCCAGGCTAGCTAGAATCCAGTGGCAAAGTGAGCAAGGGACCCACGTCTGGGCATACCCTGCCAACTTGGGGCGAACAAAGCGATACCAAAGGGGATGATGGACGGAGCGTTTGAGCTAATCAAACACTCACCCCCAGTCAACTGATCTGGGTTTAATCCATCATCATTCTTTAGCTCACTCCAACACCCCAGTTCAGACATGGCCATATGCAAATCAGCCTGACCCTGTGCCTCTTGGGAACAGTGCAGCCCGAACTGCCAAGCCATGTCTTCCCTGGACCGGAAACAAGCATCCTGGGACCGGTTTCTGGCTATTCAGCCGTCATCAGCCAGGCTAGCTAGAATCCAGTGGCAAAGTGAGCAAGGGACCCACGTCTGGGCATACCCTGCCAACTTAGGGCGAACAAAGCGATACCAAAGGGGATGATGGACGGAGCGTTTGAGCTAATCAAACACTCACCCCCAGTCAACTGATCTGGGTTTAATCCATCATCATTCTTTAGCTCACTCCACCACCCCGTTCAGACATTGCCATATGCAAATCAGTCTGACCTTGTGCCTCATGGGAACAGTCCAGCCCGAACTGCCAAGCCATGTCTTCCCTGGACCGGAAACAAGCATCCTGGGACCGGTTTCTGGATATTCAGCCGTCATCAGCCAGGCTAGCTAGAATCCAGTGGCAAAGTGAGCAAGGGACCCACGTCTGGGCATACCCTGCCAACTTAGGGCGAACAAAGCGATATCAAAGGGGATGATGGACGGAGCGTTTGAGCTAATCAAACACTCACCCCCAGTCAACTGATCTGGGTTTAATCCATCATCATTCTTTAGCTCACTCCAACACCCCAGTTCAGACATGGCCATATGCAAATCAGTCTGACCCTGTGCCTCTTGGGAACAGTCCAGCCCGAACTGCCAAGCCATGTCTTCCCTGGACCGGAAACAAGCATCCTGGGACCGGTTTCTGGCTATTCAGCCGTCATCAGCCAGGCTAGCTAGAATCCAGTGGCAAAGTGAGCAAGGGACCCACGTCTGGGCATACCCTGCCAACTTAGGGCGAACAAAGCGATACCAAAGGGGATGATGGACGGAGCGTTTGAGCTAATCAAACACTCACCCCCAGTCAAATGATCTGGGTTTAATCCATCATTATTCTTTAGCTCACTCCACCACCCCAGTTCAGACATGGCCATATGCAAATCAGTCTGACCCTGTGCCTTATGGGAACAGTCCAGCCCGAACTGCCAAGCCATGTCTTCCCTGGACCGGAAACATGCATCCTGGGACCGGTTTCTGGCTATTCAGCCGTCATCAGCCAGGCTAGCTAGAATCCAGTGGCAAAGTGAGCAAGGGACCCACGTCTGGGCATACCCTGCCAACTTAGGGCGAACAAAGCGATACCAAAGGCGATGATGGACGGAGCGTTTGAGCTAATCAAACACTCACCCCCAGTCAACTGATCTGGGTTTAATCCATCATCATTCTTTAGCTCACTCCACCACCCCAGTTAAGACATGGCCATATGCAAATCAGTCTGACCCTGTGCCTCATGGGAACAGTCCAGCCCGAACTGCCAAGCCATGTCTTCCCTGGACCGGAAACAAGCATCCTGGGACCGGTTTCTGGCTATTCAGCCGTCATCAGCCAGGCTAGCTAAAATCCAGTGGCAAAGTGAGCAAGGGACCCACGTCTGGGCATACCCTGCCAACTTAGGGTGAACAAAGCGATACCAAAGGGGATGATGGACGGAGCATTTGAGTTAATCAAACATTCACCCCCAGTCAACTGATCTGGGTTTAATCCATCATCATTCTTTAGCTCACTCCACCACCCCAGTTCAGACATGGCCATATGCAAATCAGTCTGACCCTGTGCCTCATGGGAACAGTCCAGCCCGAACTGCCAAGCCATGTCTTCCCTGGACCGGAAACAAGCATCCTGGGACCGGTTTCTGGCTATTCAGCCGTCATCAGCCAGGCTCGCTAGAATCCAGTGGCAAAGTGAGCAAGGGACCCACGTCTGGGCACACCCTGCCAACTTAGGGCGAACAAAGCGATACCAAAGGGGATGATGGACGGAGCGTTTGAGCTAATCAAACACTCACCCCCAGTCAACTGATCTGGGTTTAATCCATCATCATTCTTTAGCTCACTCCACCACCTCAGTTCAGACATGGCCATATGCAAATCAGTCTGACCCTGTGCCTCATGGGAACAGTCCAGCCCGAACTGCCAAGCCATGTCTTCCCTGGACCGGAAAAAAGCATCCCGGGACCGGTTTCTGGCTATTCAGCCGTCATCAGCCAGGCTAGCTAGAATCCAGTGGCAAAGTGAGCAAGGGACCCACATCTGGGCATACCCTGCCAACTTCGGGCAAACAAAGCGATACCAAAGGGGATGATGGTCGGAGCGCTTGAGCTAATCAAACACTCACCCAAAGTCAACTGATCTGGGTTTAATCCATCATCATTCTTTAGCTCACTCCACCACCCCAGTTCAGACATGGCCATATGCAAATCAGTCTGACCCTGTGCCTCATGGGAACAGTCCAGCCCGAACTGCCAAGCCATGTCTTCCCCTGGACCGGAAACAAGCATCCTGGGACCGGTTTCTGGCTATTCAGCCGTCATCAGCCAGGCTAGCTAGAATCCAGTGGCAAAGTGAGCAAGGGACCCACGTCTGGGCATACCCTGCCAACTTGGGGCGAACAAAGCGATATCAAAGGGGATGATGGACGGAGCGTTTGAGCTAATCAAACACTCACCCCCAGTCAACTGATCTGGGTTTAATCCATCATCATTCTTTAGCTCACTCCAACACCCCAGTTCAGACATGGCCATATGCAAATCAGTCTGACCCTGTGCCTCTTGGGAACAGTCCAGCCCGAACTGCCAAGCCATGTCTTCCCTGGACCGGAAACAAGCATCCTGGGACCGGTTTCTGGCTATTCAGCCGTCATCAGCCAGGCTAGCTAGAATCCAGTGGCAAAGTGAGCAAGGGACCCACGTCTGGGCATACCCTGCCAACTTAGGGCGAACAAAACGATACCAAAGGGGATGATGGACGGAGCGTTTGAGCTAATCAAACACTCACCCCCAGTCAACTGATCTGGGTTTAATCCATCATTATTCTTTAGCTCACTCCACCACCCCAGTTCAGACATGGCCATATGCAAATCAGTCTGACCCTGTGCCTTATGGGAACAGTCCAGCCCGAACTGCCAAGCCATGTCTTCCCTGGACCGGAAACATGCATCCTGGGACCGGTTTCTGGCTATTCAGCCGTCATCAGCCAGGCTAGCTAGAATCCAGTGGCAAAGTGAGCAAGGGACCCACGTCTGGGCATACCCTGCCAACTTAGGGCGAACAAAGCGATACCAAAGGGGATGATGGACGGAGCGTTTGAGCTAATCAAACACTCACCCCCAGTCAACTGATCTGGGTTTAATCCATCATCATTCTTTAGCTCACTCCACCACCCCAGTTCAGACATGGCCATATGCAAATCAGTCTGACCCTGTGCCTCATGGGAACAGTCCAGCCCGAACTGCCAAGCCATGTCTTCCCTGGACCGGAAACAAGCAACCTGGGACCGGTTTCTGGCTATTCAGCCGTCATCAGTCAGGCTAGCTAGAATCCAGTGGCAAAGTGAGCAAGGGACCCACGTCTGGGCATACCCTGCCAACTTAGGGCGAACAAAGCGATACCAAAGGGGATGATGGACGGAGCATTTGAGTTAATCAAACACTCACCCCCAGTCAACTGATCTGGGTTTAATCCAACATCATTCTTTAGCTCACTCCACCACCCCGTTCAGACATTGCCATATGCAAATCAGTCTGACCCTGTGCCTCATGGGAACAGTCCAGCCCGAACTGCCAAGCCATGTCTTCCCTG
Source organism: Calotriton arnoldi (assembly GCA_963921515.1). Classification (NCBI taxonomy): domain Eukaryota; kingdom Metazoa; phylum Chordata; class Amphibia; order Caudata; family Salamandridae; genus Calotriton; species Calotriton arnoldi. The sequence continues at coordinate 13,364 of CAWUFW010019666.1, forward strand.
GACCGGAAACAAGCATCCTGGGACCGGTTTCTGGCTATTCAGCCGTCATCAGCCAGGCTAGCTAGAATCCAGTGGCAAAGTGAGCAAGGGACCCACGTCTGGGCATACCCTGCCAACTTAGGGCGAACAAAGCGATATCAAAGGGGATGATGGATGGAGCGTTTGAGCTATTCAAACACTCACCCCCAGTCAACTGATCTGGGTTTAATCCATCATCATTCTTCAGCTCACTCCAACACCCCAGTTCAGACATGGCCATATGCAAATCAGTCTGACCCTGTGCCTCTTGGGAACAGTCCAGCCCGAACTGCCAAGCCATGTCTTCCCTGGACCGGAAACAAGCATCCTGGGACCGGTTTCTGGCTATTCAGCCGTCATCAGCCAGGCTAGCTAGAATCCAGTGGCAAAGTGAGCAAGGGACCCACGTCTGGGCATACCCTGCCAACTTAGGGCGAACAAAGCGATACCAAAGGGGATGATGGACGGAGCATTTGAGCTAATCAAACACTCACCCCCAGTCAAATGATCTGGGTTTAATCCATCATTATTCTTTAGCTCACTCCACCACCCCAGTTCAGACATGGCCATATGCAAATCAGTCTGACCCTGTGCCTTATGGGAACAGTCCAGCCCGAACTGCCAAGCCATGTCTTCCCTGGACCGGAAACATGCATCCTGGGACCGGTTTCTGGCTATTCAGCCGTCATCAGCCAGGCTAGCTAGAATCCAGTGGCAAAGTGAGCAAGGGACCCACGTCTGGGCATATCCTGCCAACTTAGGGCGAACAAAGCGATACCAAAGGGGTTGATGGACGGAGCGTTTGAGCTAATCAAACACTCACCCCCAGTCAACTGATCTGGGTTTAATCCATCATCATTCTTTAGCTCACTCCACCACCCCAGTTCAGACATGGCCATATGCAAATCAGTCTGACCCTGTGCCTCATGGGAACAGTCCAGCCCGAACTGCCAAGCCATGTCTTCCCTGGACCGGAAACAAGCATCCTGGGACCGGTTTCTGGCTATTCAGCCGTCATCAGCCAGGCTAGCTAAAATCCAGTGGCAAAGTGAGCAAGGGACCCACGTCTGGGCATACCCTGCCAACTTAGGGCGAACAAAGTGATACCAAAGGGGATGATGGACGGAGCATTTGAGTTAATCAAACACTCACCCCCAGTCAACTGATCTGGGTTTAATCCATCATCATTCTTTAGCTCACTCCACCACCCCAGTTCAGACATGGCCATATGCAAATCAGTCTGACCCTGTGCCTCATGGGAACAGTCCAGCCCGAACTGCCAAGCCATGTCTTCCCTGGACCGGAAACAAGCATCCTGAGACCGGTTTCTGGCTATTCAGCCGTCATCAGCCAGGCTAGCTAGAATCCAGTGGCAAAGTGAGCAAGGGACCCACGTCTGGGCACACCCTGCCAACTTAGGGCGAACAAAGCGATACCAAAGGGGATGATGGACGGAGCGTTTGAGCTAATCAAACACTCACCCCCAGTCAACTGATCTGGGTTTAATCCATCATCATTCTTTAGCTCACTCCAACACCCCAGTTCAGACATGGCCATATGCAAATCAGTCTGACCCTGTGCGTCTTGGGAACAGTCTAGCCCGAACTGCCAAGCCATGTCTTCCCTGGACCGGAAACAAGCATCCTGGGACCGGTTTCTGGCTATTCAGCCGTCATCAGCCAGGCTAGCTAGAATCCAGTGGCAAAGTGAGCAAGGGACCCACGTCTGGGCATACCCTGCCAACTTAGGGCGAACAAAGCGATACCAAAGGGGATGATGGACGGAGCGTTTGAGCTAATCAAACACTCACCCCCAGTCAAATGATCTGGGTTTAATCCATCATTATTCTTTAGCTCACTCCACCACCCCAGTTCAGACATGGCCATATGCAAATCAGTCTGACCCAGTGCCTTATGGGAACAGTCCAGCCCGAATTGCCAAGCCATGTCTTCCCTGGACAGGAAACATGCATCCTGGGACCGGTTTCTGGCTATTCAGCCGTCATCAGCCAGGCTAGCTAGAATCCAGTGGCAAAGTGAGCAAGGGACCCACGTCTGGGCATACCCTGCCAACTTAGGGCGAACAAAGCGATACCAAAGGGGATGATGGACGGAGCGTTTGAGCTAATCAAACACTCACCCCCAGTCAACTGATCTGGGTTTAATCCATCATCATTCTTTAGCTCACTCCACCACCCCAGTTCAGACATGGCCATATGCAAATCAGTCTGACCCTGTGCCTCATGGGAACAGTCCAGCCCGAACTGCCAAGCCATGTCTTCCCTGGACCGGAAACAAGCATCCTGGGACCGGTTTCTGGCTATTCAGCCGTCATCAGCCAGGCTAGCTAAAATCCAGTGGCAAAGTGAGCAAGGGACCCACGTCTGGGCATACCCTGCCAACTTAGGGCGAACAAAGCGATACCAAAGGGGATGATGGACGGAGCGTTTGAGCTAATCAAACACTCACCCCCAGTCAACTGATCTGGGTTTAATCCATCATCATTCTTTAGCTCACTCCACCACCCCAGTTCAGACATGGCCATATGCAAATCAGTCTGACCTTGTGCCTCATTGGAACAGTCCAGCCCGAACTGCCAAGCCATGTCTTCCCTGGACCGAAAACAAGCATCCTGGGGCCAGTTCCTGGCTATTCAGCCGTCATAAGCCAGGCTAGCTAGAATCCAGTGGCAAAGTGAGCAAGGGACCCACGTCTGGGCATACCCTGCCAACTTAGGGCGAACAAAGCGATACCAAAGGGGATGATGGACGGAGCGTTTGAGCTAATCAAACACTCACCCCCAGTCAACTGATCTGGGTTTAATCCATCATAATTCTTTAGCTCACTCCACCACCCCAGTTCAAACATGGCCATATGCAAATCAGTCTGACCCTGTGCCTCATGGGAACAGTCCAGCCCAAACTGCCAAGCCATGTCTTCCCTGGACCGGAAACAAGCATCCTGGGACCGGTTTCTGGCTATTCAGCCGTCATCAGCCAGTCTAGCTAGAATCCAGTGGCAAAGTGAGCAAGGGACCCACGTCTGGGCATACCCTGCCAACTTAGGGCGAACAAAGCGATACCAAAGGGGATGATGGATGGAGCGTTTGAGCTAATCAAACACTCACCCCCAGTCAACTGATCTGGGTTTAATCCATCATCATTCTTTAGCTCACTCCACCACCCCAGTTCAGACATGGCCATATGCAAATCAGTCTGACCCTGTGCCTCATGGGAACAGTCCAGCCCGAACTGCCAAGCCATGTCTTCCCTGGACCGGAAACAAGCATCCTGGGACCGGTTTCTGGCTATTCAGCCGTCATCAGCCAGGCTAGCTAGAATCCAGTGGCAAAGTGAGCAAGGGACCCACGTCTGGGCATACCCTGCCAACTTGGGGCGAACAAAGCGATACCAAAGGGGATGATGGACGGAGCGTTTGAGCTAATCAAACACTCACCCCCAGTCAACTGATCTGGGTTTAATCCATCATCATTCTTTAGCTCACTCCAACACCCCAGTTCAGACATGGCCATATGCAAATCAGCCTGACCCTGTGCCTCTTGGGAACAGTGCAGCCCGAACTGCCAAGCCATGTCTTCCCTGGACCGGAAACAAGCATCCTGGGACCGGTTTCTGGCTATTCAGCCGTCATCAGCCAGGCTAGCTAGAATCCAGTGGCAAAGTGAGCAAGGGACCCACGTCTGGGCATACCCTGCCAACTTAGGGCGAACAAAGCGATACCAAAGGGGATGATGGACGGAGCGTTTGAGCTAATCAAACACTCACCCCCAGTCAACTGATCTGGGTTTAATCCATCATCATTCTTTAGCTCACTCCACCACCCCGTTCAGACATTGCCATATGCAAATCAGTCTGACCTTGTGCCTCATGGGAACAGTCCAGCCCGAACTGCCAAGCCATGTCTTCCCTGGACCGGAAACAAGCATCCTGGGACCGGTTTCTGGATATTCAGCCGTCATCAGCCAGGCTAGCTAGAATCCAGTGGCAAAGTGAGCAAGGGACCCACGTCTGGGCATACCCTGCCAACTTAGGGCGAACAAAGCGATATCAAAGGGGATGATGGACGGAGCGTTTGAGCTAATCAAACACTCACCCCCAGTCAACTGATCTGGGTTTAATCCATCATCATTCTTTAGCTCACTCCAACACCCCAGTTCAGACATGGCCATATGCAAATCAGTCTGACCCTGTGCCTCTTGGGAACAGTCCAGCCCGAACTGCCAAGCCATGTCTTCCCTGGACCGGAAACAAGCATCCTGGGACCGGTTTCTGGCTATTCAGCCGTCATCAGCCAGGCTAGCTAGAATCCAGTGGCAAAGTGAGCAAGGGACCCACGTCTGGGCATACCCTGCCAACTTAGGGCGAACAAAGCGATACCAAAGGGGATGATGGACGGAGCGTTTGAGCTAATCAAACACTCACCCCCAGTCAAATGATCTGGGTTTAATCCATCATTATTCTTTAGGTCACTCCACCACCCCAGTTCAGACATGGCCATATGCAAATCAGTCTGACCCTGTGCCTTATGGGAACAGTCCAGCCCGAACTGCCAAGCCATGTCTTCCCTGGACCGGAAACATGCATCCTGGGACCGGTTTCTGGCTATTCAGCCGTCATCAGCCAGGCTAGCTAGAATCCAGTGGCAAAGTGAGCAAGGGACCCACGTCTGGGCATACCCTGCCAACTTAGGGCGAACAAAGCGATACCAAAGGCGATGATGGACGGAGCGTTTGAGCTAATCAAACACTCACCCCCAGTCAACTGATCTGGGTTTAATCCATCATCATTCTTTAGCTCACTCCACCACCCCAGTTAAGACATGGCCATATGCAAATCAGTCTGACCCTGTGCCTCATGGGAACAGTCCAGCCCGAACTGCCAAGCCATGTCTTCCCTGGACCGGAAACAAGCATCCTGGGACCGGTTTCTGGCTATTCAGCCGTCATCAGCCAGGCTAGCTAAAATCCAGTGGCAAAGTGAGCAAGGGACCCACGTCTGGGCATACCCTGCCAACTTAGGGTGAACAAAGCGATACCAAAGGGGATGATGGACGGAGCATTTGAGTTAATCAAACATTCACCCCCAGTCAACTGATCTGGGTTTAATCCATCATCATTCTTTAGCTCACTCCACCACCCCAGTTCAGACATGGCCATATGCAAATCAGTCTGACCCTGTGCCTCATGGGAACAGTCCAGCCCGAACTGCCAAGCCATGTCTTCCCTGGACCGGAAACAAGCATCCTGGGACCGGTTTCTGGCTATTCAGCCGTCATCAGCCAGGCTCGCTAGAATCCAGTGGCAAAGTGAGCAAGGGACCCACGTCTGGGCACACCCTGCCAACTTAGGGCGAACAAAGCGATACCAAAGGGGATGATGGACGGAGCGTTTGAGCTAATCAAACACTCACCCCCAGTCAACTGATCTGGGTTTAATCCATCATCATTCTTTAGCTCACTCCACCACCTCAGTTCAGACATGGCCATATGCAAATCAGTCTGACCCTGTGCCTCATGGGAACAGTCCAGCCCGAACTGCCAAGCCATGTCTTCCCTGGACCGGAAAAAAGCATCCCGGGACCGGTTTCTGGCTATTCAGCCGTCATCAGCCAGGCTAGCTAGAATCCAGTGGCAAAGTGAGCAAGGGACCCACATCTGGGCATACCCTGCCAACTTCGGGCAAACAAAGCGATACCAAAGGGGATGATGGTCGGAGCGCTTGAGCTAATCAAACACTCACCCAAAGTCAACTGATCTGGGTTTAATCCATCATCATTCTTTAGCTCACTCCACCACCCCAGTTCAGACATGGCCATATGCAAATCAGTCTGACCCTGTGCCTCATGGGAACAGTCCAGCCCGAACTGCCAAGCCATGTCTTCCCCTGGACCGGAAACAAGCATCCTGGGACCGGTTTCTGGCTATTCAGCCGTCATCAGCCAGGCTAGCTAGAATCCAGTGGCAAAGTGAGCAAGGGACCCACGTCTGGGCATACCCTGCCAACTTGGGGCGAACAAAGCGATATCAAAGGGGATGATGGACGGAGCGTTTGAGCTAATCAAACACTCACCCCCAGTCAACTGATCTGGGTTTAATCCATCATCATTCTTTAGCTCACTCCAACACCCCAGTTCAGACATGGCCATATGCAAATCAGTCTGACCCTGTGCCTCTTGGGAACAGTCCAGCCCGAACTGCCAAGCCATGTCTTCCCTGGACCGGAAACAAGCATCCTGGGACCGGTTTCTGGCTATTCAGCCGTCATCAGCCAGGCTAGCTAGAATCCAGTGGCAAAGTGAGCAAGGGACCCACGTCTGGGCATACCCTGCCAACTTAGGGCGAACAAAACGATACCAAAGGGGATGATGGACGGAGCGTTTGAGCTAATCAAACACTCACCCCCAGTCAACTGATCTGGGTTTAATCCATCATTATTCTTTAGCTCACTCCACCACCCCAGTTCAGACATGGCCATATGCAAATCAGTCTGACCCTGTGCCTTATGGGAACAGTCCAGCCCGAACTGCCAAGCCATGTCTTCCCTGGACCGGAAACATGCATCCTGGGACCGGTTTCTGGCTATTCAGCCGTCATCAGCCAGGCTAGCTAGAATCCAGTGGCAAAGTGAGCAAGGGACCCACGTCTGGGCATACCCTGCCAACTTAGGGCGAACAAAGCGATACCAAAGGGGATGATGGACGGAGCGTTTGAGCTAATCAAACACTCACCCCCAGTCAACTGATCTGGGTTTAATCCATCATCATTCTTTAGCTCACTCCACCACCCCAGTTCAGACATGGCCATATGCAAATCAGTCTGACCCTGTGCCTCATGGGAACAGTCCAGCCCGAACTGCCAAGCCATGTCTTCCCTGGACCGGAAACAAGCAACCTGGGACCGGTTTCTGGCTATTCAGCCGTCATCAGTCAGGCTAGCTAGAATCCAGTGGCAAAGTGAGCAAGGGACCCACGTCTGGGCATACCCTGCCAACTTAGGGCGAACAAAGCGATACCAAAGGGGATGATGGACGGAGCATTTGAGTTAATCAAACACTCACCCCCAGTCAACTGATCTGGGTTTAATCCATCATCATTCTTTAGCTCACTCCACCACCCCGTTCAGACATTGCCATATGCAAATCAGTCTGACCCTGTGCCTCATGGGAACAGTCCAGCCCGAACTGCCAAGCCATGTCTTCCCTGGACCGGAAACAAGCATCCTGGGACCGGTTTCTGGCTATTCAGCCGTCATCAGCCAGGCTAGCTAGAATCCAGTGGCAAAGTGAGCAAGGGACCCACGTCTGGGCATACCCTGTCAACTTAGGGCGAACAAAGCGATATCAAAGGGGATGATGGATGGAGCGTTTGAGCTAATCAAACACTCACCCCCAGTCAACTGATATGGGTTTAATCCATCATCATTCTTCAGCTCACTCCAACACCCCAGTTCAGACATGGCCATATGCAAATTAGTCTGACCCTGTGCCTCTTGGGAACAGTCCAGCCCGAACTGCCAAGCCATGTCTTCCCTGGACCGGAAACAAGCATCCTGGGACCGGTTTCTGGCTATTCAGCCGTCATCAGCCAGGAAAGCTAGAATCCAGTGGCAAAGTGACCAAGGGACCTACGTCTGGGCATACCCTGCCAACTTAGGGCGAACAAAGCGATACCAAAGGGGATGATGGACGGAGCATTTGAGCTAATCAAACACTCACCCCCAGTCAAATGATCTGGGTTTAATCCATCATTATTCTTTAGCTCACTCCACCACCCCAGTTCAGACATGGCCATATGCAAATCAGTCTGACCCTGTGCCTTATGGGAACAGTCCAGCCCGAACTGCCAAGCCATGTCTTCCCTGGACCGGAAACATGCATCCTGGGACCGGTTTCTGGCTATTCAGCCGTCATCAGCCAGGCTAGCTAGAATCCAGTGGCAAAGTGAGCAAGGGACCCACGTCTGGGCATATCCTGCCAACTTAGGGCGAACAAAGCGATACCAAAGGGGTTGATGGACGGAGCGTTTGAGCTAATCAAACACTCACCCCCAGTCAACTGATCTGGGTTTAATCCATCATCATTCTTTAGCTCACTCCACCACCCCAGTTCAGACATGGCCATATGCAAATCAGTCTGACCCTGTGCCTCATGGGAACAGTCCAGCCCGAACTGCCAAGCCATGTCTTCCCTGGACCGGAAACAAGCATCCTGGGACCGGTTTCTGGCTATTCAGCCGTCATCAGCCAGGCTAGCTAAAATCCAGTGGCAAAGTGAGCAAGGGACCCACGTCTGGGCATACCCTGCCAACTTAGGGCGAACAAAGTGATACCAAAGGGGATGATGGACGGAGCATTTGAGTTAATCAAACACTCACCCCCAGTCAACTGATCTGGGTTTAATACATCATCATTCTTTAGCTCACTCCACCACCCCAGTTCAGACATGGCCATATGCAAATCAGTCTGACCCTGTGCCTCATGGGAACAGTCCAGCCCGAACTGCCAAGCCATGTCTTCCCTGGACCGGAAACAAGCATCCTGAGACCGGTTTCTGGCTATTCAGCCGTCATCAGCCAGGCTAGCTAGAATCCAGTGGCAAAGTGAGCAAGGGACCCACGTCTGGGCACACCCTGCCAACTTAGGGCGAACAAAGCGATACCAAAGGGGATGATGGACGGAGCGTTTGAGCTAATCAAACACTCACCCCCAGTCAACTGATCTGGGTTTAATCCATCATCATTCTTTAGCTCACTCCACCACCTCAGTTCAGACATGGCCATATGCAAATCAGTCTGACCCTGTGCCTCATGGGAACAGTCCAGCCCGAACTGCCAAGCCATGTCTTCCCTGGACCGGAAAAAAGCATCCTGGGACCGGTTTCTGGCTATTCAGCCGTCATCAGCCAGGCTAGCTAGAATCCAGTGGCAAAGTGAGCAAGGGACCCACGTCTGGGCATACCCTGCCAACTTCGGGCAAACAAAGCGATACCAAAGGGGATGATGGACGGAGCGCTTGAGCTAATCAAACACTCACCCAAAGTCAACTGATCTGGGTTTAATCCATCATCATTCTTTAGCTCACTCCACCACCCCAGTTCAGACATGGCCATATGCAAATCAGTCTGACCCTGTGCCTCATGGGAACAGTCCAGCCCGAACTGCCAAGCCATGTCTTCCCTGGACCGGAAACAAGCATCCTGGGACCGGTTTCTGGCTATTCAGCTGTCATCAGCCAGGCTAGCTAGAATCCAGTGGCAAAGTGAGCAAGGGACCCACGTCTGGGCATACCCTGCCAACTTGGGGCGAACAAAGCGATATCAAAGGGGATGATGGACGGAGCGTTTGAGCTAATCAAACACTCACCCCCAGTCAACTGATCTGGGTTTAATCCATCATCATTCTTTAGCTCACTCCAACACCCCAGTTCAGACATGGCCATATGCAAATCAGTCTGACCCTGTGCCTCTTGGGAACAGTCCAGCCCGAACTGCCAAGCCATGTCTTCCCTGGACCGGAAACAAGCATCCTGGGACCGGTTTCTGGCTATTCAGCCGTCATCAGCCAGGCTAGCTAGAATCCAGTGGCAAAGTGAGCAAGGGACCCACGTCTGGGCATACCCTGCCAACTAAGGGCGAACAAAGCGATACCAAAGGGGATGATGGACGGAGCGTTTGAGCTAATCAAACACTCACCCCCAGTCAACTGATCTGGGTTTAATCTATCATTATTCTTTAGCTCACTCCACCACCCCAGTTCAGACATGGCCATATGCAAATCAGTCTGACCCTGTGCCTTATGGGAACAGTCCAGCCCGAACTGCCAAGCCATGTCTTCCCTGGACCGGAAACATGCATCCTGGGACCGGTTTCTGGCTATTCAGCCGTCATCAGCCAGGCTAGCTAGAATCCAGTGGCAAAGTGAGCAAGGGACCCACGTCTGGGCATACCCTGCCAACTTAGGGCGAACAAAGCGATACCAAAGGGGATGATGGACGGAGCGTTTGAGCTAATCAAACACTCACCCCCAGTCAACTGATCTGGGTTTAATACATCATCATTCTTTAGCTCACTCCACCACCCCAGTTCAGACATGGCCATATGCAAATCAGTCTGACCCTGTGCCTCATGGGAACAGTCCAGCCCGAACTGCCAAGCCATGTCTTCCCTGGACCGGAAACAAGCAACCTGGGACCGGTTTCTGGCTATTCAGCCGTCATCAGTCAGGCTAGCTAGAATCCAGTGGCAAAGTGAGCAAGGGACCCACGTCTGGGCATACCCTGCCAACTTAGGGCGAACAAAGCGATACCAAAGGGGATGATGGACGGAGCATTTGAGTTAATCAAACACTCACCCCCAGTCAACTGATCTGGGTTTAATCCATCATCATTCTTTAGCTCACTCCACCACCCCAGTTCAGACATGGCCATATGCAAATCAGTCTGACCCTGTGCCTCATGGGAACAGTCCAGCCCGAACTGCCAAGCCATGTCTTCCCTGGACCGGAAACAAGCATCCTGGGACCGGTTTCTGGCTATTCATCCGTCATCAGCCAGGCTAGCTAGAATCCAGTGGCAAAGTGAGCAAGGGACCCACGTCTGGGCACACCCTGCCAACTTAGGGCGAACAAAGCGATACCAAAGGGGATGATGGACGGAGCGTTTGAGCTAATCAAACACTCACCCCCAGTCAACTGATCTGGGTTTAATCCATCATCATTCTTTAGCTCACTCCACCACCCCAGTTCAGACATGGCCATATGCAAATCAGTCTGACCCTGTGCCTCATGGGAACAGTCCAGCCCGAACTGCCAAGCCATGTCTTCCCTGGACCGGAAACAAGCATCCTGGGACCGGTTTCTGGCTATTCAGCCGTCATCAGCCAGGCTAGCTAGAATCCAGTGGCAAAGTGAGCAAGGGACCCACGTCTGGGCATACCCTGCCAACTTCGGGCAAACAAAGCGATACCAAAGGGGATGATGGACGGAGCGCTTGAGCTAATCAAACACTCACCCAAAGTCAACTGATCTGGGTTTAATCCATCATCATTCTTTAGCTCACTCCACCACCCCAGTTCAGACATGGCCATATGCAAATCAGTCTGACCCTGTGCCTCATGGGAACAGTCCAGCCCGAACTGCCAAGCCATGTGTGAGAAGTTGGCCTGGTATATGCTGTTCACTAATTAAAGTGGACACCTTGCACCAGGGCAAATCGACTCTTATGGTAGATAGGTTTAAGACAACCTTTTAAAGAAAGCTATCCTAGTGGTAGCTGTGGAGAGCAGCCTTCAGGCTAAGTCTCGGAGGAATGTAAAGCAGCTTGTTTTACCATATAATCTCTTGAATCACCAAATGAAAAGACACCACACAGGTATATATATCAAATATATATGTATTTATTTCTAAATAACTCTCTACTAATCTCTTTATGAGATTAGAAGACAAACATATGCACAAATCAACGTTTCACAATAAGTTAAGCACAAAATATGGCTGGGGCCCTAGGGGCGTACCAGACCATATACTAAGTAAGAGACTTAGGGACAACGACTTGCAGGGAGACAAGGCCTAGGGCCTTCAGAAGTGCAGGGGCCTCACGAAACCACCCAAGGCAGGATGTAAAGGACCCACGGGGGACGCGTGCAGTGTGGATACACAGGCGCGGATCGCCGTTGACTTCAATGGGGCAAGTCGCAGTTGGAAATAAAGAGTTTTAGGATACTTCTGTAGAACCTACAAGCAAGTCACTTACAGGGTAAGTCGTTCTAGGGCCCACACCCACAGGAGCACCGTAGTGCTGGAGTTACCTCACCCAGGAAGCCGGGTGCACAGGTGTCCTTTGGTGTCGGGTCGCGGCGTCGTTTTCAATGGCGAACAAAGAAGACTTGCTGCTTGCGGGAGCTGAAGAAGTGTCCGGTGGAATCCAAGCCTGGATTCTGAAGAAGGATGACCTGAAAGCAGAGGGGACAGTGTTCAAAGTCACTTGGCAGTGACCCGGGGCAAGGAAGATGGATGCCCACCGTCGTCGGTCGCTTCAGGTCGGTTGCAGGTGCCTTGACTCTTCAGCCACGTGGTCCAGGAGGCGTCGACGATGACCAGGAGCTGGATTCGGTGTGTACCTCGACGTCTGCAGCTGACTGCGGTGTCGGCAACTCGATCGGAGCCAACAAGCCTTGGCAGCCGCAAGTCTTGGGGAGATGAAGAAAAGTCGATGGCGCAGACCAGCAAGGTCTGTGGAACTCACCCAGCGAGGGTAAGTCAGGGCAGGCCTGGAGCAACCAGGGGAGCCCTTTGGTTTCGTTAAGAAGTCTTCTGGGGACCCACAAGCCAGCGGGCAAGGGATCGCGAAGACACCTCGGGCTGAATCACTCAACAGGGGCCCACGGTCACTCGGGATGGTGTAGGCCTCTGATCTTCGAAGGGATTCCTGCTGGAGGTTGGGACCACACGTGGTCCAAAGCACAAGTTCGTAGAACGTTGTGAAGGGGTTGCACTCGACAATAGTGCACGGTACCCAGGGGTCGCGGTTCCTCGTTACTCGTGGGGTCCACTTGCCTCAGCTTCGCTGGGGACTCACGATGGCCTGGGAGAGGTCAGGAAATCCACTTCCTGGGCTGCAGGGACTTCGGACTCCGGCGGGAGCGGCGTAGTTTGCGACCGTCGTTGTCGTTTTTGGTGCCTGCCAAGCAGGGGAGTCACTCCTTGACTCCAAGGGAGATTCTTCTGTCTTCCAAAGGTAGTGGAACGTCGAAGGGCCAGGATTCTTCTGTAGAGCGTCGTCCAGGGGTTATCTGCTTTGCAATGGCAAGGTTCCCCCTCTTATACTAAAAAGAGGGGATGGACTAGCTCTATGACCCCACCTATGGGAGGGTCAAGGGAGGGGGTGGCTACACCCACTTCCCTTTGTCCAGTTTCGTGCCAGAGCAGGGGCAGGTAGCCCCTGAGCTGGTTTGAACTGGCATATGCACAGAGGAGCCTTCTGCTCCCCCAGTGCAGGACTTCAAAGCACTCTAAGAGTGCACCCACCCAGCCCCAATACACCAAACCCTGTCTGGGAGGTGGTTACACCTCCTTGTGACAGGATGCCTATTGTTGGGCTTCCTCCACTGTGAGTGTTGGTCATCAGCAGGAGGGCAGCCCAGTGTCTGTGACTGGTGGCATCCATTTTGTGATGCCAGGGCTCTGCAGGATTCTACCGCGTTTCCACAGCAGGTACATGTCTTATCCCTCTAGAAGGGTGGAATGCTACCCCCGCCGCCAGGATTGGCGGGGGGTAGTATTCCAAGATGTTTGACACCAAACACGACATGTTTTGATGCAGCCATTCCAAAGTTAGCATTTACCGCGAGGATATAATGCACTTAATAGTATATGGTTTAACCGCATCCACAAACAGCACCAGAGAATAGACTCTGAGAGCTGCAGAGGGGCCCTGCTCAGGCAGAGGCACCCCCTCACATAGAAGCCAAGCACCCTGCCCTCAGGATTGATAGGGCCTGCCTTAGGGGTGACTGATAGGTTTATATGTGTGTGCAGGAGAGATATAGGAAACCTATATCTCAGTGAGGGGTGCTAGCACCACCTCACCCAGGCTGCAGTAGCAGGCCTGTGGTGTCAGATTTAGACTGCTTCCCAGGGGTGGCATAATACATGCTGCAGCCCCTGGTAGGCCTGTGAAGTACCTATGCCCTTGGTACCTAAGGTACCATATACTAGGGACTCATAAGGCACCACAGTATCCAATCACTAGTGCACCTAGAGTGCACTCCATGTCGCTTAGAGAGAGCAGATAGACTGGGGCCCTGAATAGCAGGGTCCCAGTCCAACTAAGTCATAAACCAGCAAAACACCATAAAAAAGTGGGGGCAACCATATAGTCAGATTCCACCTTCCTACATAACCCCCCAAACGAAAGGAGATAAGGCTAACCTTGGCCAGTTGAGCCTTTATTGACTAAGTGGCCATATAAGGAAGCACCTGCACTAGCATGGTTGCCCCCTGTCTTATGGTCCACTAAGCAATCCCTCACCCTAAGGGTATGAGAGGGTCTCCACCATGGGGAATCACTACCTGTGGTGTGCTTTGGTAAAGTACCAGGCTGGTGAGGTGTCTGAGTAGGGAAGTGTGGCCCTAGGAAGGTTGGCCTCAGCTTCCTCAGATCACTGGTCACCATGTATGCCTGTCTTTCCATGACTGAGTTGCACTTTGCTCTAAGGGTCAACCTTTGACTGCCTACAGCTGGGGGTTGGGTCCCTTTGGATGGAACACTGGAGGGACATGGCATGTTTGGAACCTTTTGGTTCCAGGTTTGCCCTTGCCTAACAGAGTCCTTCAGGGGTGGTCCCTACATAAAGGTATGGGGGATCCCTCAGTGGGTTGAGGAATTTTCACCTGGCTAGGGCTACTAGACTGGGTGCCCCTAATCTGCTGATGGGGGGTTCCTCTGGACAGGGGGCCCTGGGGGTCCACTGACCTTCCTGACCTCTGCAGCCCTGGGCTGACTGAGGCAGGGTAGAGAGGGGCAGGTTACCTGCTCCAGACTGGGTACCACCTTGGAAGGGTCCTCTGCCATCAGGGGTGGGGCCAGGCCAGGCCTGACTACCTCTGTGGCAGTTCCTTCACTAGGGGTAGGGTCAGTTCCCTGAGGAGGCTGACCCTTACCTACTGTCTGGAGGGAAGAAGACTTTTCTTCAACCCTTGTGCTCTCTTCTGGGGAGAGTGGGCCATTCTTCCAGGCTCCATCTCTCCAAAATCTTGGGCTGGGGCTGTGGCCATCACAGCCCCACTAACCTTTACAGGGACACCCAACATCCTCAGATGGGTTTGGTGTTCAATTTCAGCCCAGGCTGAAATTTCCAGATCATTGCCCATCAGGCAATCTACAGGTAAGGTTGGGGACACTGCCACTCTTTTGGGCCTGTGACCCCCTCCCAGCTGAGATTGACTATGGCCATGGGGTGCTCTGTTCTGACACCATCAATGTTGGTCACCTGGAATTTAAACTCAGGTAAAAGCTGGTGAGGGGGACTAGTTTCCCTGCCACCATGGTGACACTAGCCCCTGTGTCCCTAAATGCCACAGCTTTCTGACCATTAATTATTGGCTCCAGTCTGTACCTGCCCAATGCTGTGGGACCCACGGTAAAGGTGGCAAATCCTATACCACCATCAGAATCTGAGGAGTCTGTTGAGGGGGTCCTGTCTGAACTAGGGCCCACCTCTGTTCCTCTTGCAAAAGCACCTAACTTTTTGGGTGCACTACTCCCAACTGAGGATTACTACTGGTAGTACCAGGAGGGGTGGTAGTAGTTGTTGGAGGAACATTTTTTTATTGCCATTCCTGGGACAACTGGGATCAGATTTCCAGTGCCCAGGCTTTTTACAGACATGGCAATAAGGTTTCTTTTCAGGAGAGGAAGGAGTTTGGGACCCACCCCCAGAAGAGGAATTTTGGGGCCCTGTAGTGGACTTATCCTTGGATTTATCCCCACCTTTCTCTTGGGACTTGGTAGAATCTTTCTTGTGGTCACCACCCTGATTCTTAGGCCTTACCCTGGTTCTGACCCATTTGTCTGCCTTCTTTCCCAATTCTTGGGGAGAGGTCAGATCAGAGTCCACCAGGTACTGGTGTAAAAGCTGGTTTTGACAATTATTAAGGATCTGTTCTCTCATCATTAGATTATAAAATCCTTTGAAATCAGTAACCCTACTGCCAACCAGCCAACCCTCCAGAGCCTTGGATGCACAATCTACAAAGTCAGTCCAGTCCTGAGTCTGTGCCTTCTGGGTATCTCTGAACTTCAACCTGTACTCTTCAGTGGTTAAGCCAAACCCATCTATCAGTGCACTCTTCAGGACCTCATAATCATCAGCATCCTCCTCTCTAACAGTGAGGAGCTTGTCTCTTCCTTTATCTGAAAAGGAGAGCCACAAGATTGCTGCCCACTGCTTTTGGGGGACCTGCTGTACTCTACAGGCCCTCTCCATAGCAGTTATCCACTTGTGGATATCATCCCCACTCTGGTAGGGAGGAACAACCTTGCTCAGGTTCCTATGGTCAGGAATATATTCTCTGCCTCTAGGGACACTGTTGCTGCCACCAGGGGTTCTAACCCCTCTTTCTAGAAGCTCTCTGGATCTCCAGGGCTTCCCTATCCAGGGCCAACTGCTTGGTTCTGAGGGCCACTCTGGCTTCCTCATGCTGGAGCAGTTTGCACCTTCTCTCAGAGGAGGTCTCTCTTAAGGAAAAGTATGAGCTCCTCTGCTGGACAAATTCTCTGCCAGAGTGATAAGAGTGGTCAGATTCCCTGGAAGGGGATCTGTGCCTCTCCTCCTCTCTGTCAGTTCTCTTAGGAGAATTCCTCTGTCCTTTTCAGGCCCCTTGAAGCCTGGCCCTTCAATCACAGAGTCTTGGTCATTCTGATTTTCATCATCTGAGCCAGATACTATGACTGACCCACCCACTGATTCAAACCCTTTAGCTCCTAGAGCCAATCTAAGGTCATCTGCTGTCAGCAGATCTATCAGGTGTAGTGTTGAGGGACTCTGTCCTAGCCTCAGGTGTCTGTCAACACACATGGCTCTCAAGTCAGAGAAAGCCATGTCCTTATACTGAGGCTGAGTGGATCCACTGGGTCCACCCTTTAAGGACATTCTAGTGTTGTGCAGTGTTGTACTACCTACACTAGTTTGTGGCCTACTGATCCTAGCTTGAGCTGTGGAAAGGGTGTGCTATCCCTTGGCACACAGCTCTAAGTTCAGTAGAACTTATTGATACTAAGCTTGACTTTATACGTACCTTGAGTACCTATAATGGTTTTCAGTTAGTAATTCAAATAGAGATTTTCTGGTAAAACAATGGCAAGCTGGAATCCCACACGCTGCCCACCAATGTGAGAAGTTGGCCTGGTATATGCTGTTCACTAATTAAAGTGGACACCTTGCACCAGGGCAAATCGACTCTTATGGTAGATAGGTTTAAGACAACCTTTTCAAGAAAGCTATCCTAGTGGTAGCTGTGGAGAGCAGCCTTCAGGCTAAGTCTCGGAGGAATGTAAAGCAGCTTGTTTTACCATATAATCTCTTGAATCACCAAATGAAAAGACACCACACAGGTATATATATCAAATATATATGTATTTATTTCTAAATAACTCTCTACTAATCTCTTTATGAGATTAGAAGACAAACATATGCACAAATCAACGTTTCACAATAAGTTAAGCACAAAATATGGCTGGGGCCCTAGGGGCGTACCAGACCATATACTAAGTAAGAGACTTAGGGACAACGACTTGCAGGGAGACAAGGCCTAGGGCCTTCAGAAGTGCAGGGGCCTCACGAAACCACCCAAGGCAGGTAAGTAAAGGACCCACGGGGGACCGCGTGCAGTGTGGATACACAGGCGCGGATCGCCGTTGACTTCAATGGGGCAAGTCGCGGTTGGAAATAAAGAGTTTTAGGATACTTCTGTAGAACCTACAAGCAAGTCACTTACAGGGTAAGTCGTTCTAGGGCCCACACCCACAGGAGCACCGTAGTGCTGGAGTTACCTCACCCAGGGAAGCCGGGTGCACAGGTGTCCTTTGGTGTCGGGTCGCGGCGTCGTTTTCAATGGCGAACAAAGAAGACTTGCTGCTTGCGGGAGCTGAAGAAGTGTCCGGTGGAATCCAAGCCTGGATTCTGAAGAAGGATGACCTGAAAGCAGAGGGGACAGTGTTCAAAGTCACTTGGCAGTGACCCGGGGCAAGGAAGATGGATGCCCACCGTCGTCGGTCGCTTCAGGTCGGTTGCAGGTGCCTTGACTCTTCAGCCACGTGGTCCAGGAGGCGTCGACGACGACCAGGAGCTGGATTCGGTGTGTCCCTCGACGTCTGCAGCTGACTGCGGTGTCGGCAACTCGATCGGAGCCAACAAGCCTTGGCAGCCGCAAGTCTCGGGGAGATGAAGAAAAGTCGATGGCGCAGACCAGCAAGGTCTGTGGAACTCACCCAGCGAGGGTAAGTCAGGGCAGGCCTGGAGCAACCAGGGGAGCCCTTTGGTTTTGTTAAGAAGTCTTCTGGGGACCCACAAGCCAGCGGGCAAGGGATCGCGAAGACACCTCGGGCTGAATCACTCAACAGGGGCCCACGGTCACTCGGGACGGTGTAGGCCTCTGATCTTCGGAGGGCTTCCTGCTGGAGGTCGGGACCAAACGTGGTCCAAAGCACAAGTTCATAGAACGTTGTGAAGGGGTTGCACTTGACAATAGTGCACGGTACCCAGGGGTCGCGGTTCCTCGTTACTCGTGGGGTCCACTTGCCTCACCTTCACTGGGGACTCACGATGGCCTGGGAGAGGTCAGGAAATCCACTTCCTGGGCTGCAGGGACTTTGGACTCCGGCGGGAGCGGCATAGTTTGCGACCGTCGTTGTCATTTTTGGTGCCTGCCAAGCAGGGGAGTCACTCCTTGACTCCAAGGGAGATTCTTCTGTCTTCCAAAGGTAGTGGAACGTCGAAGGGCCAGGATTCTTCTGTAGAGCGTCGTCCAGGGGTTATCTGCTTTGCAATGGCAAGGTTCCCCCTCTTATACTAAAAAGAGGGGATGGACTAACTCTATGACCCCACCTATGGGAGGGTCAAGGGAGGGGTGGCTACACCCACTTCCCTTTGTCCAGTTTCGTGCCAGAGCAGGGGCAGGTAGCCCCTGAGCTGGTTTGAACTGGCATATGCACAGAGGAGCCTTCTGCTCCCCCAGTGAAGGACTTCAAAGCACTCTAAGAGTGCACCCACCCAGCCCCAATACACTAAACCCTGTCTGGGAGGTGGTTACACCTCCTTGTGACAGGATGCCTATTGTTGGGCTTCCTCCACTGTGAGTGTTGGTCATCAGCAGGAGGGCAGCCCAGTGTCTGTGACTGGTGGCATCCATTTTGTGATGCCAGGGCTCTGCAGGATTCTACCGCGTTTCCACAGCAGGTACATGTCTTATCCCTCTAGAAGGGTGGAATGCTACCCCCGCCGCCAGGATTGGCGGGGGTAGTATTCCAAGATGTTTGACACCAAACACGACATGTTTTGATGCAGCCATTCCAAAGTTAGCATTTACCGCGAGGATATAATGCACTTAATAGTATATGGTTTAACCGCATCCACAAACAGCACCAGAGAATAGACTCTGAGAGCTGCAGAGGGGCCCTGCTCAGGCAGAGGCACCCCCTCACATAGAAGCCAAGCACCCTGCCCTCAGGATTGATAGGGCCTGCCTTAGGGGTGACTGATAGGTTTATATGTGTGTGCAGGAGAGATATAGGAAACCTATATCTCAGTGAGGGTGCTAGCACCACCTCACCCAGGCTGCAGTAGCAGGCCTGTGGTGTCATATTTAGACTGCTTCCCAGGGGTGGCATAATACATGCTGCAGCCCCTGGTAGGCCTGTGAAGTACCTATGCCCTTGGTACCTAAGGTACCATATACTAGGGACTCATAAGGCACCACAGTATCCAATCACTAGTGCACCTAGAGTGCACTCCATGTCGTTTAGAGAGAGCAGATAGACTGGGGCCCTGAATAGCAGGGTCCCAGTCCAACTAAGTCATAAACCAGCAAAACACCATAAAAAAAGTGGGGGCAACCATATAGTCAGATTCCACCTTCCTACACCATGTCTTCCCTGGACCGGAAACAAGCATCCTGGGTATGCCCAGGGTATGCCCAGACGTGGGTCCTTTGATCACTTTGCCACTGGATTCAAGCTAGCCTGGCTGATGACGGCTGAATAGCCAGAAACCGGTCCCAGGATGCTTGTTTCCGGTCCAGGGAAGACATGGCTTGGCAGTTCGGGCTGGACTGTTCCCATGAGGCACAGGGTCAGACTGATTTGCATATGGCCATGTCTGAACTGGGGTGGTGGAGTGAGCTAAATAATGATGATGGATTAATCCCAGATCAGTTGACTGGGGGTGAGTGTTTGATTAGCTCAAGCGCTCCGTCCATCATCCCCTTTGGTATCGCTTTGTTTGCCCTAAGTTGGCAGGGTATGCCCAGACGTGGGTCCCTTGCTCACTTTGCCACTATATTCAAGCTAGCCTGGCTGATGACGGCTGAATAGCCAGAAACCGGTCCCAGGATGCTTGTTTCCGGTCCAGGGAAGACATGGCTTGGCAGTTCGGGCTGGACTTTTCCCATGAGGCACAGGGTCAGACTGATTTGCATATGGCCATGTCTGAACTGGGGTGGTGGAGTGAGCTAAAGAATGATGATGGATTAATCCCAGATCAGTTGACTGGGGGTGAGTGTTTGATTAGCTCAAGCGCTCCGTCCATCATCCCCTTTGGTATCGCTTTGTTCGCCCTAAGTTGGCAGGGTATGCCCAGACGTGGGTCCCTTGCTCACTTTGCCACTGGATTCAAGCTAGCCTGGCTGATGACGGCTGAATAGCCAGAAACCGGTCCCAGGATGCTTGTTTCCGGTCCAGGGAAGACATGGCTTGGCAGTTCGGGCTGGACTGTTCCCATGAGGCACAGGGTCAGACTGATTTGCAAATGGCCATGTCTGAACTGGGGTGGTGGAGTGAGCTAAAGAATGATGATGGATTAATCCCAGATCAGTTGACTGGGGGTGAGTGTTTGATTAGCTCAAGCGCTCCGTCCATCATCCCCTTTGGTATCGCTTTGTTCGCCCTAAGTTGGCAGGGTATGCCCAGACGTGGGTCCCTTGCTCACTTTGCCACTGGATTCAAACTAGCCTGGCTGATGACGGCTGAATAGCCAGACACCGGTCCCAGGATGCTTGTTTCCGGTCCAGGGAAGACATGGCTTGGCAGTTCGGGCTGGACTTTTCCCATGAGGCACAGGGTCAGACTGATTTGCATATGGCCATGTCTGAACTGGGGTGGTGGAGTGAGCTAAAGAATGATGATGGATTAATCCCAGATCAGTTGACTGGGGGTGAGTGTTTGATTAGCTCAAGCGCTCCGTCCATCATCCCCTTTGGTATCGCTTTGTTCGCCCTAAGTTGGCAGGGTATGCCCAGACGTGGGTCCCTTGCTCACTTTGCCACTGGATTCAAGCTAGCCTGGCTGATGACGGCTGAATAGCCAGAAACCGGTCCCAGGATGCTTGTTTCCGGTCCAGGGAAGACATGGCTTGGCAGTTCGGGCTGGACTGTTCCCATGAGGCACAGGGTCAGACTGATTTGCAAATGGCCATGTCTGAACTGGGGTGGTGGAGTGAGCTAAAGAATGATGATGGATTAATCCCAGATCAGTTGACTGGGGGTGAGTGTTTGATTAGCTCAAGCGCTCCGTCCATCATCCCCTTTGGTATCGCTTTGTTCGCCCTAAGTTGGCAGGGTATGCCCAGACGTGGGTCCCTTGCTCACTTTGCCACTGGATTCAAGCTAGCCTGGCTGATGACGGCTGAATAGCCAGACACCGGTCCCAGGATGCTTGTTTCCGGTCCAGGGAAGACATGGCTTGGCAGTTTGGGCTGGACTGTTCCCATGAGGCACAGGGTCAGACTGATTTGCATATGGCCATGTCTGAACTGGGGTGGTGGAGTGAGCTAAAGAATGTTGATGGATTAATCCCCGATCAGTTGACTGGGGGTGAGTGTTTGATTAGCTCAAGCGCTCCGTCCATCATCCCCTTTGGTATCGCTTTGTTCGCCCTAAGTTGGCAGGGTATGCCCAGACGTGGGCCTGTTGCTCACTTTGCCACTGGATTCAAGCTAGCCTGGCTGATGACGGCTGAATAGCCAGAAACCGGTCCCAGGATGCTTGTTTCCGGTCCAGGGAACACATGGCTTGGCAGTTCGGGCTGGACTGTTCCCATGAGGCACAGGGTCAGACTGATTTGCATATGGCCATGTCTGAACTGGGGTGGTGGAGTGAGCTAAAGAATGATGATGGATTAATCCCAGATCAGTTGACTGGGGGTAAGTGTTTGATTAGCTCAAGTGCTCCGTCCATCATCCCCTTTGGTATCGCTATGTATGGTAAATGACCATGCGTTCTAAAAAAATGTAGACGATCCACGTCGTTGTAAGGAAACAGAGGCTGTTCCGTTTCCTCACAACGACGTGCACCGCCCCTCAGAGACGACGTGAAGCAGGAACCACGAGGAGAGAGGAACCATGAGGAGTGAGAGGTAAGGGGGATTGGGCATGGGGCATGGGGTGGGGGTTACTTTTCTAGGGTTTAGGGTAGTGCAGTGGTGTTTGGGTAGTGTAGGGGGGCATGATGGGGGTAGTGTTTTAGGGTTTAGGGTAGTGCAGTGGTGTTTGTGTAGTGTAGGGGGTCATGCTGGGGGTAGTGTTTTAGGGTTTAGGGTAGTGCAGTGGTGTTTGGGTAGTGTAGGGGGTCGTGCTGGGGGTAGATTTAGGGTTTAGGGTAGTGCAGTGGTGTTTTGGTAGTGTAGTGGGTCGTGCTGGGGGTAGATTTAGGGTTTAGGGTAGTGCAGTGGTGTTTGTGTAGTGTAGGGGGTCGTGCTGGGGGTAGTGCTTTAGGGTTTAGGGTAGTGCAGTGGTGTTTGGGTAGTGTAGGGGGTCGTGCTGGTGGTAGTGTTTTAGGGTTTAGGGTAGTGCAGTGGTGTTTGGGTAGTGTAGGGGGTCATGCTGGGGGTAGTGTTTTAGGGTTTAGGGTAGTGCAGTGGTGTTTGGGTAGTGTAGGGGGTCGTGTTGGGGGTAGATTTAGGGTTTACGGTAGTACAGTGGAGTTTTGGTAGTGTAGGGGGTCCTGCTGGGGGTAGATTTAGGGTTTAGGGTAGTGCAGTGGTGTTTGTGTAGTGTAGGGGGTCGTGCTGGGGGTAGTGTTTTAGGGTTTAGGGTAGTGCAGTGGTGTTTGTGTAGTGTAGGGGTAGTGTTTTAGGGTTTAGGGTAGTGCAGTGGTGTTTGTGTAATGTAGGGGGTCGTGCTGGGGGTAGTGCTTTAGGGTTTAGGGTAGTGCAGTGGTGTTTGTGTAGTGTAGGGGGTCGTGTTTTAGGGTTTAGGGTAGTGCAGTGGTGTTTAGGTAGTGTAGGGGGTCGTGCTGGGGGGTAGTGTTTTAGGGTTTAGGGTAGTGCAGTGGTGTTTGGGTAGTGTAGGGGGTCATGCTGGGGGTAGTGTTTAAGGGTTTAGGGTAGTGCAGTGGTGTTTGGGTAGTGTAGGGGTTCGTGCTAGGGGTAGATTTAGGGTTTAGGGTAGTGCAGTGGTGTTTTGGTAGTGTAGGGGGTCGTGCTAGGGGTAGATTTAGGGTTTAGGGTAGAGCAGTGGTGTTTGGGTAGGGTAGGGGTAATGCAGGGGGTAGTGTTTTAGGGTTTTGGGTAGTGCAGTGGTGTTTTGGAAGTGTAGGGGGTCCTGCTTGGGGTAGTGTTTTAGGGTTTAGGGTAGTGCAGTGGTGTTTGGGTAGTGTAGGGGGTCGTGCTGGGGGTAGAATTAGGGTTTAGGGTAGTGCAGTGCTATTTGTGTAGTGTAGGGGGTAGTGCTGGGGGTAGTGTTTTAGGGTAGTGCAGTGGTGTTTGTGTAGTGTAGGGGGCCGTGCTGGGAGTAGTGTTTTAGGGTTTAGGTAGTGCAGTGGTGTTTGTGTAGTGTAGGGGGTCGTGTTTTAGGGTTTAGGGTAGTGCAGTGGTGTTTGGGTAGTGTAGGGGTCATGCTAGGGGTAGTGTTTTAGGGTTTAGGGTAGTGCAGTTGTGTTTGGGTAGTGTAGGGGTCGTGGCTGGGGGTAGTGTTTTAGGGTTTAGGGTAGTGCAGTGGTTTGTGTAGTGTAGGGTGTCATGCTGGGGGTAGATTTAGGGTTTAGGGTAGTGCAGAGGTGTTTGCGTAGTGTAGGGGGTCGTGCTGGGGTAGTGTTTTAGGGTTTAGGGTAGTGCAGTGGTGTTTGGGTAGTGTAGGGGGTCATGCTGGGGCTAGTGTTTTAGGGTTTAGGGTAGTGCAGTGGTGTTTGGTAGTGTAGGGGGTCGTGCTGGGGTAGTGTTTTAGGGTTTAGGGTAGTGCAGTGGTGTTTGTGTAGTGTAGGGGGTCGTGCTGGGGGTAGTGTTTTATGGTTTAGGGTAGTGCAGTGGTGTTTGTGTAGTGTAGGGGGTCGTGCTGGGGGTAGTGTTTTAGGGTTTAGGTAGTGCAGTGGTGTTTGTGTAGTGTTGGGGTCATGCTGGGGTAGTGTTTTGGGGTTTAGGGTAGTGTAGTGGTTTGTGTAGTGTAGGGGGTCGTGCTGGGGGTAGTGTTTTAGGGTTTAGGGTAGTGCCGTGGTGTTTGTGTAGTGTAGGGGTCGTGCTGGGGGTAGATTTAGGGTTTAGGGTAGTGCAGTGGTGTTTGTGTAGTGTAGGGGGTCATGCTGGTGGTTTTGTTTTAGGGTAGTGCAGTGGTGTTTGGGTAGTGTAGGGTGTCGTGCTGGGGGTAGATTTAGGGTTTAGGGTAGTGCAGTGGTGTTTGGGTAGTGTAGGGAGTCGTGCTGGGGGTAGTGTTTTAGGTTTTAAGGTAGTGCAGTGGTGTTTGGGTAGTGTAGGAGGTCGTGCTGGGGGTAGTGTTTTAGGGTGTAGGGTAGTGCAGTGGTGTTTGGGTAGTTTAGGGGGTCGTGCTGGGGGTAGTGTTTTAGGGTTTAGGGTAGTGCAGTGGTGCTTGGGTAGTGTAGGGGGTCATGCTGGGGGTAGTGTTTTAGGGTTTAGGGTAGGGCAGTGGTGTTTGGGTAGTGTAGGGGTCGTGCTGGGGGTATATTTAGGGTTTAGGGTAGTGCAGTGGTGTTTGTGTAGTGTAGGGGGTCATGCTGGGGGTAGTGTTTTAGGGTTAGGGTAATGCAGTGGTGTTTGTGTAGTGTAGGGGGTCATGCTGGGGGTAGTGTTTTAGGGTTTAGGGTAGTGCAGTGGTGTTTGGGTAGTGTAGGGGATGTGCTGGGGGTAATATTTTAGGGTTTTGGGTAGTGCAGTGGTATTTGGGTAGTGTAGGGGGTCGTGCTGGGGGTAGTGTTTTAGGGTTTAGGGTAGTGCAGTGGTGTTTGTGTAGTGTAGAGGGTCGTGCTGGGGTAGTGTTTTAGGGTTTAGGGTAGTGCAGTGATGTTTGTGTAGTGTAGGGGGTAGTGTTTTAGGGTTTAGGGTAGTGCAGTGGTGTTTGTGTAGTGTAGGGGGTCGTGCTGGGGATAGTGTTTTAGGGTTTAGGGTAGTGCAGTGGTGTTTGTGTAGTGTAGGGGTCGTGTTTTAGGGTTTAGGGTAGTGCAGTGGTGTTTGGGTAGTGTAGGGGGTCATGCTGGGGGTAGTGTTTTAGGGTTTAGGGTAGTGCAGTGGTGTTTGGGCAGTGTAGGGGTCATGCTGGGGGTAGTGTTTTAGGGTTTAGGGTAGCTCAGTCGTGTTTGTGTAGTGTAGGGGGTCGTGCTGGGGGTAGATTTATGGTTTAGGGTAGTGCAGTGGTGTTTGGGTAGTGTAGGGGGTCGTGCTGGGGGTAGTGTTTTAGGGATTAGGGTAGCGCAGTAGTGTTTGGGTAGTGTAGGAGGTCGTGCTGGGGGTAGTGTTTCAGGGTTTAGGGTAGTGCAGTGGTGTTTGTGTAGTGTTGGGGGTCATGCTGGGGGTAGTGTTTTACGGTTTAAGGTAGTGCAGTGGTGTTTGTGTAGTGTAGGGGGTCGTGCTGGGGGTAGTGTTTTAGGGTTTAGGGTAGTGCAGTGGTGTTTGTGTAGTGTAGGGGGTCGTGCTGGGGGTAGATTTAGGGTTTAGGGTAGTGCAGTGGTGTTTGTGTAGTGTAGGGGGTCATGCTGGCAGTAGTGTTTTAGGGTTTAGGGTAGTGCAGTGGTGTTTGGGTAGTGTAGGGGTCATGCTGGGGGTAGTGTTTTTGGGTTTTGGGTAGTGCAGTGGTGTTTGGGTAGTGTAGGGGGTCGTGCTGGGGGTAGTGTTTTAGGGTTTAGGGTAGTGCAGTGGTGTTTGGGTAGTGTAGGGGGTCGTGCTGGTGGTAGTGTTTTAGGGTTTAGGGTAGTGCAGTTTTGTTTGGGTAGTGTAGGGGGTCGTGCTGGGGGTAGATTTAGGGTTTAGGGTAGTGCAGTGGTGTTTGGGTAGTGTAGGGAGTCGTGCTGGGGTAGTGTTTTAGGGTTTAGGGTAGTGCAGTGGTGTTTGGGTAGTGTAGGGGGTCATGCTGGGGGTAGTGTTTTAGGGTTTAGGGTAGTGCAGTGGTGTTTGGGTAGTGTAGGGGGTCGTTCTGTGGGTAGTGTTTTAGGGTTTAGGGTAGTGCAGTAGAGTTTGGGTAGTGTAGGGGGTCGTTCTGTGGGTAGTGTTTTAGGGTTTAGGGTAGTGCAGTGGTGTTTGGGTAGTGTAGGGGGTCGTGCTGGGTATAGATTTAGGGTTGTGCAGTGGTGTTTATGTAGTGTAGGGGGTCATGCTGGGGGTAGTGTTTTAGGGTTTATGGTAGTGCAGTGGTGTTTGTGTAGTGTAGGGGGTATGCTGGGGGTAGTGTTTTAGGGTTTAGGGTAGTGCAGTGGTGTTTGGGTAGTGTAGGGGTTGTGCTGGGGGTAGTGTTTTAGGGTTTAGGGTAGTGCAGTGGTGTTTGTGTAGTGTAGGGGGTCGTGTTTTAGGGTTTAGGGCATCAACGCAGTAGGAGGAGGAATCGCCATCGTCCACAAGAACACCATCAGGGTCTCGACCAGCACCGATGACACTCTCAGCACCGCCGAACACATGCACTTCCAGATCCACACGGACCCCAACACCACCCTTAGAGGCACCCTTGTCTACAGACCCCCTGGGCCCCGACCCCAGTTCAGCGCACTCCATCGCCGACTTCATCAGCACGCACGCCCTGACCTCTACCGACTACATCCTCCCTCGGAGACCTGAACTTTCACCTGGAGAACAACAACGACAGCAACTCCACCACCCTGATCGACAGCCTCGCCAACCTCGGCCTGAGCCAGCTCGTCACAACACCGACCCACTCCGCCGGCCACACGCTTGACCCCATCTTCTCCTCAAGCTCCCACGTCTCCTTCAGCCACACCACGGAACTCCTCTGGACCGACTCACCGCTGCATCCATTTCACCTTCCAGAAACCCACCACACACCACCGCACCCAACAGAACCCACGCCGCTGCTGGAGCAAAGTCACCGAAGACCAACTCCGGGCAACCCTCGCTCTCAGCCCTCCCTCCGACCCATCCAACACCGACGACGCTGCCTGCAACCTCAGACGATGGATGGACGACTGTGCCAACACCCTCGCCCGCTGAAAAAGTTCACCTACAGCGACACCACCAAAAGAGCCAGCTGGTTCACCTCGGAACTCCTAGCTTCCATGCGTACCTGCCGGAAACTAGAGAAGAAATGGCACAGTGATAAGACACCGGACAGCCACACAGCCCACAAAGACGCCATCCGTAACCACCACCACCTCATCAGGTCCGCCAAGAGAATCTCCTTCAAAGACCGCCTCGACAACAACGCACACAACAGCAAGGAGCTTTTCAACATCGTGAAGGAACTCTCCAACCCCAGCTCCAACACCAACGACATCCCGCCGTTGCAACCCCTGTGCGATTCCCTCGCCACCTTCTTTCACCGCAAGATCGCCGACATTCACGACAGCTTCAACACCCAGACAGCCCCAACTAAGATCGATGCACCAGACCCGCCACACACCATCGACCACGACCCCCTGCCAGCCTGGGCCAGCGAGAACATCGAGGACACCATCAAGACCATGAGCACAATACACTCCGGCTCCCCGTCAGACCCTTTCCCGCACCACATCTTCAACAAAGCCAGCAGCTCCATCGCACCCCACCTGTGCAACATCATCAATCTCTCCTTCGAGACCGCGACCTTCCCAGAGAGCTGGAAACACGCAGAGATCAACGCCCTACTCAAAACCCAAGGCGGACCCGAGAGACCTCAAAACTTCCGGCCCATCTCTCTGCTTCCGTTCCCAGCCAAGGTCATCGAGAAGATCGTCAACAAACAGCTAACCCGATACCTCGAAGAAAACAGCATCCTGGACCCATCCCAATCAGGGTTCCGCAGCAACCACAGCACTGAGACTGCCCTCATTGCCGCCACCGACGACATCAGGATCCTGCTGGACAATGGTGAGACCGCAGCCCTCATCCTGCTGGACCTCTCCGCCGCCTTCGACACTGTCTGCCACCGCACTCTACGCCGCACGCCTCCACGACGCAGGGATCCGAGACAAGGCCCTGGAATGGACCACCTCCTTCCTCGACGGCAGAACCCAGAGAGTCCGCCTCCCACCTTTCCGATCCGAAGCCTCCGAGATCATCTGCGGCGTACCCCAGGGATCGTCCCTCAGCCCAACACTGTTCAACATCTACATGGCCCCGCTCGCACGCATCGCCAGACAACACGACCTCAACATTGTCTCCTTCGCCGACGACACTCAACTGATCCTCTCCCTCACCAAGGACCCCTCGCCGCCAAAGCCAATCTCCATGAAGGAATGAAGGCCGTCGCCGATTGGATGAAGATCAGCCGACTAAAGCTGAACACGGACAAAACGGAGGTCCTCATCCTCGGCTCCAACCCCTCAGCCTGGGACGACTCCTGGTGGCCAACGACGCTGGGAGCAGCCCCGACACCCACCGACCACGCACGCAACCTGCGAGTCATCCTCGACTCAACGCTCTCCATGGCCAAGCAAGTCAACGCAGTCTCCTCCTCCTGCTTCAACACCCTCCGCATGCTTCGCAAGATCTACAGGTGGATCCCGACAGACACAAGAAGAACAGTCACCCAGGCCCTCGTCAGTAGCAGACTGGACTATGGGAACGCCCTCTACGCGGGAGCCCGGCCAAGCTCATCAAGCGACTGCAACGCATACAAAACGCCTCCGCACGCCTGATCCTCGACGTACCACGCCACAGCCACATCACCCCCACTTGAGAGAACCTGCACTGGCTCCCCGTCGACAGGAGGATCACCTTCAAACTCCTCATCCACGCACACAAGGCACTCCACAAAACTGGCCCAGCCTACCTCAACAGACGACTCTTCTTCTACGTCCCCAACCGCCAGCTCCGCTCCGCCGACCTCTCCCCTCGCCACCGTCCCTCGCATTCGAAGAACAACCACCGGCGGCAGATCCTTCTCACACTCGCCGCCAAGACCTGGAACACCCTCCCACTAAGCCTACGACAGACCCAAGACCTGCTGACCTTCAGGAGGCTACTCAAGACCTGGCTGTTCGACCAGTAGCAGCATCCCCCCCCCTTCCCTCTCCCCAGCGCCTTGAGACCCTCGCGGGTAAGTAGTGCGCTCTACAAATTCTGTGATTGATTGATTGATTGATTGATTGAGGGTAGTGCAGTGGTGTTTGGGTAGTGTAGGGGGTCGTGCTGGGGGTAGTGTTTTCAGGTTTAGGGTAGTGCAGTGGTGTTTGGGTAGTGTAGGGGGTCATGCTGGGGGTAGTGTTTTAGGGTTTAGGGTAGTGCAGTGGTGTTTGTGTAGTGTAGGGGGTCGTGCTGGGGGTAGATTTAGGGTTTAGGGTAGTGCAGTGGTGTTTGGGTAGTGTAGGGGTCGTGCTGGGGGTAGTGTTTTAGGGATTAGGGTAGTGCAGTGGTGTTTGGGTAGTGTAGGGGGTCGTGCTGAGGGTAGTGTTTTAGGTTTAGGTAGTGCAGTGGTGTTTGGGTAGTGTAGGGGGTCGTGCTGGGGTAGTGTTTTAGGGTTTAGGGTAGTGCAGTGGTGTTTGTGTAGTGTGCAGCGCATGCGCTGCATTACTAAGGCGAGACCTAAAAGCATTGCACCAAGATGGCTGCCAACACTTCCTGGATTGAAGTGTTGGCAGCCAATTAGACCCAAGCTTGTGCTTGTGTAGTTAGGTCCCGCCCAGATATATAAAGTTTTTTTTCCTTTAATATCTCAAAAACTACTGAACGGATTTACACCATTTTAAAAAAAGGACACTTTCTGAACCAAGCACTACCTTTTTGCCAAATTTGGTGTAATTCCGTGCAGCAGTTCGAGCTGTAGCCGTGTCTAAAGTTTCCTATGGGAAATTGATTTTCCAACCTCTATTTTTTGAATTTCTCAGGAACTACTGAACGGATTTACACCATTTAACAAAAAGGACTCTTTCTGAACCAAGGGCTACCTTTAAGCAAAATTTGGTGTAATTCCGTTCAGCAGTTCTGGCTGTAGCCGTGTCTAAAGTTTCCTATGGAAAATACCATGGAGAAAACACGTTTTGGGACCCCCCTTTTATCTCTGCCCCCGCTTGGCTAATCACCCCGAAACTTTCAAGACAGGAGCTGACCGGAGCGCCCAACTAGTTTTGAAAATTTTGCGATGATTCGTCAAACGACGCCAAAGTTATTGGGAAAACAAAAAATGCTTTTCCTATGGAAAATAGGTCCTAACTATAACTACCTACTGGCGACCGCCAGTAGGTAATATATAAAAAACGAGATGCAGAGCCTGATTTCGGGAGAGCAACCCATGCATTTATTTTCTCAATGCAAGTGCAGCAAAACTAATATCCTTACGCGTTTTGGCTAATATAGCCTTGATCACAGGTGAGTAGAGTTGCCACAGGGAGGTGCTTATGTCCATTACCCACGTGGTATGATGCCTCACTACTACTGGTCCCAGAATTCACCAAATGTGTAATAACAGTCCATACATATTGTGTGATCTTTTTATAATTTGCTGCATAGCGTCCATAAACATCATATTCAGGTTATATTATTCTGAGTGCATCCTGTCTGTTCCACACCAGAGTGCTCCCGTGCGTGTCGTAAAATGGTAAAAGCACACTGTCATGGTAGTAACGTCCGAAAACATCCAAGAGAGGCCGTTGCCTCTCTTTTCTCCCTTACTCGTCGCGTCACCAGAAATTCCTCGGAAAATCCATTTTCGTCTGATGCGCGGCAAGCATGTCATGCCCCCATCAATATTTATCATATATAACACCAAGACTCCATCAAGGGGGCCACCAACCTTGCAGGGTGGCTGCTGTAGCAGGCATGGAGATCCTGTAATTCAATCCAAAAAAACGAGCTGCAGAGCCTGATTTCGGGAGAGCAACTCATGCGTTTATTTTCTCAATGCAAGTGCAGCAAAACTCATATCCTTACGTGTTTCGGCTAATATAGCCTTGATCACAGGTGAGTAGAGTTGCCACAGGGAGGTGCTTATGTCCATTACCCACGTGGTATGATGCCACACTACTACTGGTCCCAGAATGCACCAAATTTGTAATAACAGTCCATACATATGGTGCGATCTTTTTATAATTTGCTGCATAGCGTCCATAAACACCATGTTCAGGTTATATTATTCTGAGTGCATCCTGTAGGTATATATAAAACATTTAATCAATTTACATAGTTACTATTTTTTTTAAAAATCACAAAATTATCAGCAATTAATAAATAATTGGTATTTAACTATTAATTAATTAACATGCCATACTATACCCCTACAAACCTAGCAGCCTGCACCTAAAATATAACAAAAAAATTAACAATTCCACAGCTTACATATTTAAAATAAATACATTAATTAATTACAAATTAATAATTAATTGCCAATTAATTATTACCCAATTAACTGCCTACCTTATGCCCCTATAAACCCAGCATACTGCAACTAAACTGTAACTCAAATAAATAAGTATAGCTCAATTTACATAATTGACACTCAAATAAATAATTTATTATTAATACTTAATTGTTAAATAATTATTCCCTAATTAACTTCCCACCCTGTACCCCTACAAACCCAGCATACCGCAACTAAAATGTAACTCAAATAAATAAGTGTAAAACAATTTGCATAATTGATAATCATTTAAATATTTAATTAACAATTAATAATTAATTGTTAATTAATTATTACTTAATTAACTTCCCTCCTATGCCCCTACAAAACTAGCAACCTGCATCTAAAATATAACTAAAATAAATCAGTTTTGCATAATTCACACAAGTAACTAAGAATTATTAATTAATTAATTCATAATTAGTTTTTGCTTCATTAACTTCCCACCTATTCCCCTACAAACAACTTGCTACAGCACTATAAATTACTATTAACAATTAAAATGTAATTCTAAATCACTTAAAATTACAAACTATATTTTAAAAAATTAATAACAATCACACAAACAATAGTAAAACATAAAAAAAAATGAATGAACTAGAAAACACATTTAAAATGGTTAAAAATCAATATTTTTGCAACTATTATACTTTACTACTTACTATTATGGAAATCGATATTAACAACTACTTTATTAAAAATGATATTGCACAATAATAGTTGTTCATCATGATATTTTTGTGTCTAAATTCCCCCCCCCGATATTTGTGTCTCCCGATATTTACAACTCAATATTTTGTCCAAACAATGGCACAACAATAGAATTTGACTGACGAATGTATTGTTTGTATAATATGCATAACACAAATGTAGTGGGTGTGCAGAAGAAGGGAGTAGATATTCCAAAGGATCTGGATGTGTTTGAAATTCACATATATTATACACCAGCTCGATGTAGAGTTTAAGCGCTTTTCCAATTGGAATAAAAGGTATATTGAATGGTCTTGATAAATAAATATGTTTTAAATGTCATAAGCTGTGCCATGCTAGAAGTAGACTAAGTTCAGAGTCTTCGAGTTAGTGCAGGATATTCTCGAAAACTATAGTCATAACTAATCATGCAGTTAGAACGATGGGTTTTGGCCTAAGTGAACAATGTTAGGCATTAAAGTAGATCATATTGCGCATGGTAATAGTTGTTCTTCAAGTTGTTTAGTCTATAAGTAGCAATTTTTTAAGTCTGAGTAATCCTTCCATATTTTTGCCCAGGAAAAGGAAGTATTTTTCTTCTTAGTCCTGCTTTTAACCAGTTCCCGCCCATGAGAGTATTAGTAGAAGTGATGTTATCATTTTATAAAGGTGGTTGAGTGTAATAATAACTTCTGTGAAAAAATCCTTAAGCAATGTAGAATGATATGTAAACTATTTTACCTAATTCATTTAGTTGCCTCCTTACTTCCATAAATCTATGGGGCACATCACTAACGCCGTCAATCGCCGGATTCTATCGCCCGGCTAGCGCACTATCACCAACGCGCATCGCCGAGGCAATAGAAATCCCGGCAATAGCGGCGGAAAGAGGCAATATCGCAGGAATACCAGCGATATAAAACCGCGTTAGGCAAAAGATCGTAGATAGGGAGATGTGGATGTGGATGAAAATCCACCTCCCATGATAGATATGGCTAAGTAGGAAAAATAGCAGGCGTAACAAACCGGCGATATACCCGGTTAGCGCTGCTTTTTATGTCGCTAAGCGGCTTTGGGAATTACTTGTTAATAGGGGGTAGCAGTGTTAGCAATGATTTCCGCTGACTTATAGACGGAACGCCTACCTCGCATCTCATTAGCGATGCGAGGCGAGGCGCAAAGGAAATGGGCGCTAAGGCATGGATTCACGCGTTAGCGTGTCCATGCTGATAGGGCGTTACAATTATCGCCGCTTTTCGCCCGAAAACGGACGCAAAAGCAGCGATAATTGTTTTACGCCGCCTTGATGATATGCCCCTATATTTTTAGGCATCCTCTTCACTTGAATTTTAATTTTGGTGAGGTAACTGCAGTTACTTTCGTCCTTTCAAGTTTTGTAATCTGTGCTACTGCCCCCTTTCAATAAAGCTTCACAGCAACTTTTAGTAAATCTGCCTCAATCCAGAGTGTTGGCCCTACATCAACACTGTTCTCATCAGAAGAATTTCTGTCAAATACTGAGGGGTCTATTTACTTAGATTTACCATCGTGTTTGCATCACAAAACTGAGACAAAACCATGTTAAATCTTTTGCTACCTATTTATTTTCCAGCTTAAAATTTGTTTCACGCTGGAGAATCAGTTGAAAGTACCGTGGGGGCATACCGTGGGTGGTGCATGGTCATTCCCATGTAACCACACAAGGTTTCTGATGCTAAACCCTATTTACTTAAAAAAGTAGACAAGGTTTAGAGTCTGAAAATAGCGCCCATTTCTGATAGGCGCTATGAAGGAGAACTGCTTTTTTTCTCTCCTTTATTTTCCGACTTTACATGTGTGCTGCACTGTACAACACACATACAAAGTGGGAAATGTTTAAAACTAGTCTACGCATAGTATTTTGTACTGGAAGGGTTTCCTTTTAGTACTATGCTAGACTCACAGAGACAGCTTTGCACTATGGTGCAAAGGCGTGTCCATGTCCATTTCTGTGCCAGCATTACGGAGAGGGGAGAAGAGTGCCATATCTCTGTAAATATGGTGCTCTCCTCTTCTCTCCTTCTCACGCAGCGCAGCATTTGCAGCTGCTGCACTGCGCTGCACGAGAAACTGGTAAATCTGGCCCTGAGTTTCCTGTATCTCTGAAGACTGCAACCTCACCTTACGGGCTTAAAGGACTGTATTTCTTTAGCTTCTCTTCAACACTTAATGTGCCTGATTGGACCATGCCCCCTTACTGGACTAAGTATGTGTGGGGGAGTTCCTTATTGTTCGACAGTAGTATTCACAAAGAAGAATTGCAAGATTCTAGTCCCTCTGAATTACATGAGACAATCTACCCTTGTCTGTAACAGTTAACTATTTTGCAGATTCATTGTAAACTGAAAACTTTGTGAATAAGTGTCAGATTCTCTTCTTGTGCAGAATCCTATGCAGAATCGAACTCTGGGTTGCAGCCATCGCCCCTATAGTCTGGTCCAGCTTCAGGTCCTGGGGTGTTTGCATCAAAACGAGGGGGAAATGGCTATCACTAATTAGCACCTCAAATTTAAGTTTCCTCTGTTATTTGACACTATCATAAGTTTAGTTACTGCACGCACTTCACGCGGATTTCAGCCTTTGGAGTTTCTAATCTTGCTTCTGAAAACGTAGGCGTATTTGCAATATACTCAACAGTGTGAATTTATGTGTCACATCACGCTGGCATTTGTGAGAGTTGCTAAGAAGTGATGTAAGCCTGAAGCTGTAGCCTTGATTAATTTCTTTATAAAGGAAAGCGTGTCCATCGGTTTCCTACGTTTTTAGCTAGTATTGATTTTTTATGACTAATAGAGTATACTGTATATTCTTTATATTTGGATGAGATTTCACTATTCTCCATTTAATGGTTTTCAGAGGATTACACCAATGATTCCTTCAGTAATCTGTATATGGTTGTACTATTGTGCTTTGGGGAATGAGGTCCCAAACATACAAGCAGGGCACAAGTCGCGGATTCACACCGGTGGGCGGCGTCCACACCCTGTTTTCACAGGGTGGGCGCCGTCCCCCATGCAACAAAGTTGGGCCCCAGTGAAATATGCTGAATGTGTCCAGGTGTAATTTGCTGACACCGGGACACATTCAACAGCGCCTGCATGTTGTCTGTTTCCGTTCTGAGAAGCAAAGTGTAGGCGGCGAGCAGGCTTTCTTATTGGAGATTCCAGCTGGGCCTATAACAAATGCCTAGTTTAAGGGGCCATCAGCCCTCCTAACACCTAGGTGCCTATACAATGGAGGGTAAACAAAGGCACACAACTTCTCACATTGCAAGTCCTTAAAACAAACTACGATCTGGAGGCAAGTTTTTCACTTTGTTTTTTCCCTGTATACAATTGATATTTATGCACCGTAAGAATGTCAGATGCATCAGTCTGTATGAGTATTCACACGAGTAACAATTTAAATACCACAATTTTTATAATGTTACTCTTTTTTCGAGCTACAAATCCCAATATAGGGTGTCAGAATGCTTTACATCACACACATTATACATTGAGAATAAATGTAAATGTAAATCCGTATTTGTAAAGCGCGAACTACTCACCCTTACGGGTCTCAAGGCGCTGGGGGCCGTCATGGAAATTAAGTGAGCTATTGCCCAGAGTCACATGGTGCTGAGCTGCTGCCAGAGCCGGGGATCGAACTGTGAGCCCTGTGCTCCAAAGTCAGCTGCCCCAGCCGCTGCACCACACCTCTCCACACAAGTGTGTCAATAAATGTTCAGGATGCGTTACACAAGGCAATGAGGGTTGCAAGGTGTAGGAGTTACATATATCGCCCTTACCGGTAGGCTTTATGTTTTAAGAGTGCATGGCCAGGAGAAAAATAAAGTCAGGATTTCAAACGTCATGCAGTGCTTTGGGTTGGCTGTACTAATAAGACTTTATCACTGCCCAAAGAACCCTGTAGCCTTATAATAACAACATATTGAGAAAAAATAATAAGGTCTAAGGGCCATAGGACCGCAAAACTCACGGTGGAAGTGTGGTGGCAGTCAGAGGGCACCAGTGGTCCAACCGCCGTATTGCAAGTACGGCGGTCGGACCGTTAGAGGACTGCCGCAGCTGCCAGGGATCTGTGATGCCGGGCGCTGGCATGGTGGTCTTGAGGCTGCAATATGCTTGGTGGTGCCGCTGCAGCACCGCCAAGCATATTACAAGTTTCCTCACTGAAACCCTACCATGGCGGTGAGACCGCATTGGAAAGGGTGGTGGTGAGTAAACAAAGGTGACCCTACAGGGCCCCCTGGTGCCTCAGGCCCATGGGATGCATGGAGGAGGGCATGTGTTGGGCCCCCTGTGTGCATGCACCCCTGCAGGAATGGGCTTTGAGGTTCCCATTGCAGTACCTTTTTGACAGGCCTCACAGTGGGAACGCCAAAGGACTGCCCCCAGACTACAAGGAAACTCGTAATCTGGCAGGCAGCCGGCGGTTGAGTTTGGCGGTGCGGGGCGGTGGCATGCTGCCTCGCTCCCGCACTGCCAAACTTGTAATCAGACCCGACATCAAGAGGATGTAGCCTTAGGGCTAGAGCGGTCGACCTCGAAGCTGGGGAACCGGGTTCGAGTCTCAGCATCGACGCTCAACATCCTGTGAATCTGGGCAAATCATTTAATCTCCCTGTGCCTAACAAAAATGAATGTGTCCATCTGTAACGAAGCTGGTGCTCATGTAAAGCGCTCTGATACCTGATATCTTCGGGTCTAGTTTGCGCTATATAAAACTCCAAAAATAAAATCAGGGCCACTGGAATTATGCAGCAGCGGAGGAACAAATTATTCATAATTCCCGGAGAGCTGGAAACACACTGAGATCAACGCCCTACTCAAGAAACCCAAGGCGGACCCAAAGGACCTCAAGAACTTCCGGCCCATCTCCCTGCTCCTGTTCCCGGCGAAAGTCATCGAGAAGATTGTCAACAGGCAACTGACCCGCTTCCTCGAGGAAAACAACACCCTGGACTTGTCCCAATCCGGATTCCGCAGCAACCACAGCACCGAAACCGCCCTCATCGCCACCACCGACGACATCAGGGCCCTGCTGGACAACGGCGAAACCACGGCCCTCATCCTCCTGGACCTCTCGGCCGCCTTCGACACCGTCTGCCACCACACCCTACGCACACGCCTCCACGACGCAGGAATCCGCGACAAAGCCCTGGACTGGATCACCTCCTTCCTCACCGGCAGAACCCAGAGAGTCCGCCTCCCTCCATTCCGATCCGAAGCCACCAAGATCACCTGCGGCGTACCCCAAGGATCATCCCTCAGCCCGACCCTTTTCAACGTCTACATGGCACCGCTCACCAACATCGTCTGATCGCACGACCTCAACAACATCTCATACGCCGACGACACCCAGCTGATCATCTCCCTCACCAAGGACCCCGCCACCGCCAAAACCAACCTCCACGATGGAATGAAGGCCGTCGCCGAATGGCTGAAGAACAGTCGCCTGAAACTGAACTCTGACAAGACGGAGGTCCTCATCCTTGGCTCTACCCCCTCCGCCTGGGACGACTCCTGGTGGCCGGCCATGCTGGGAGCTGCACCGACTCCCACTGACCACGCACGCAACCTGGGGTTCATCCTGGACTTATCACTATCAATGACCCAGCAAGTCAACGCCGTCTCCTCCTCCTGCTTAAACACCCTCCGCATGCTTCGCAAGATCTACAGATGGATCCCCACCGGAACCAGAAGGACGGTCACCCAGGCCCTCGTCAGCAGCAGGCTGGACTACGGCAACGCCCTCTACGGCGGAACCACGGGCAAACTACAGAAAAGACTTCAACGAATACAGAACGCCTCCGCACGCCTCATCCTCGACATCCCCCGCCACAGCCACATCACTGCCCACCTGAGAGTCCTGCACTGGCTCCCCATCAACAAGAGGATCACCTTCAAGCTCCTCACCCACGCTCACAAAGCACTCCACAACGCCGGACCAACATACCTCAACAAACGACTCACCTTCTACACCCCGAACCGCCAGCTTCACTCCGTTGACCTCACCCTCGCCGCCGTTCCACGCATCCACCGAACGACTACCGGCAGCAGATCCTTCTCCCACCTCGCCGCCAAGACCTGGAACACCCTTCCCATCCACCTGCGACAGACCCAGGACCTGCTGACCTTCAGGAGACTTCTCAAGACCTAGCTGTTCGAGCAGTAGCAGCACCACCCCCCCCCCCTCAGCGCCTTGAGACCCTCACGGGTGAGTAGTGCGCTCTACAAATGATTGATTGATTGATTGATTAAATTATGCAGCAAGAAAATGCAAATTATGCACCATAAGGTGGCATATTTTGTGATAGCATTACTTCATTTTTTGCGATGTTTACACATGGTAACATTTTCTGGGAAAAGAGTTCACCTTGTTAGTATTGGTTTAATATCAAAATACAGCAATAAACAACTGAGAGATGACCAGTCAACATTTGCAAAGGGCCTTCCTCTGCACAAGGACCCATGGCGCCACAATTTTGGCAACTTTTGATCCGGTTCAGCTCGAAACAGTTTATTTTGTTAAAATCTGCAGTTTATGCAGCAGATGATGGATTATGGGGAAAATGCGACAAATCCATAATTATGTGAAAAAAATGCTGAAGGTGTGGAATCACATAAAACCAGTGGCCCTGGCAAAACCCATGCCTTGCAGTTTACATATAAGTCCTTGATGCCGGTTCATAGCTCACTCTGCTATATTCGGATTGCAATTCATGAACTGAAAGTAACAA
This sequence comes from Calotriton arnoldi, assembly GCA_963921515.1. NCBI lineage: Eukaryota > Metazoa > Chordata > Amphibia > Caudata > Salamandridae > Calotriton > Calotriton arnoldi. The sequence continues at coordinate 52,335 of CAWUFW010019666.1, forward strand.
AAGAATCTCAGTTTTAAAAGTGCTTACCTATCTTCATAAAATGTAAATCTGTCATCTGGTTGTTACAGGATGTGCATTGCAAAATACACATGAACCCTCTATGCTACTTTATGAGTCGTGACTTGACAAAACACATATCTCTCCAGCAAGTGCATTAACCACTAGAGTTATATTATCATTATTATTAAAATTATTCCCTGAGATTTACTGGGCATGCAAAGAGATCTGCAGTGGGTGCCTTAAACCCATAATATATTTTTGAATGAAGCCTTTGCGACCAATTATGCCAGAACAAATTTACTGTTGTGTTTCTCCTTGGTGCAAATTTCTTGTTTTAAAAAAATATATATATATAAGTTAACTTTCAAACTGCTTTTTATGACTCTGCCCTTGTGACTCCACCTCTTCTTTTCATTTCCACACCTTGATTACCAATTTATATGATCCTGGAGTAAAGTTTTTCCAAGCCCAGCACTCAGTGGCGGCTCCTACGCTAAGGCAGAGGAGCGTCGCCCCACTGCTAATTCAGCAGTACACAAAAGAAAAAGAAAATGATAATAACATAAGGTTATTATCATTTTATTTTTCTATGCGGAGCTCGGAGCCAGGTGGGGGCGGGGCTGGGCTCCGTGACGCCAAGCAGAGTGAGGAGGGGTTTGCACTCTTCTAAGTGAGCATGACAGTTTGGCTGGCCAAACCGTCATGCGCATTTGGCATGTTCTCAATTGGGATGTGTTGCACAGCCCTGTGGAGAACATACCCAGACTCCCCAGGCACTGCCTGAGCGTCCAAACAGGACGCTCAGACCAATCACGACACTGCTCCTGCAGCATTGTGATTGGCTGGGAGAGTCCAGAAGCCTGAGTGCTTCTAGTGCTTCTTGCAGATCGTGAGGAAGAGGATGGAGGAGAGATGTGCAGAAGCGCAGCGTTGAAGAAAAAGGTAAGTTAATTTTTTTATTATTATTTTCTTTTTGTGATCCTTTCCCCCCGCGTCACCACCTCTTTCCGAGGCAGCCGTCACTGCCAGCACTGCTGTAAGGATCACGCACAGGGCAGTAGCAAGGCAGGAAAACCGTTTCAAGTCTGCCTCCCGTCCACCCTGTGAATTTTTCAGATTTCCCAGTGCCAGAAGCCTGGAAGAAATCAGAAGGAAGAGCGTAGAAAAATGTCCACTCTGTGATTCTCCCAGAATGCAACACATCAGAAAGCCAGAAGATCCACATTTGTTGCACATCAGTTAAAAAGGTAAGAAGCCAAAATGTTGGTCTTTTTGTTCCGGAGCCCTTACACCTGTTTTTGCCCTCCTGCGCCATGCCTTCCATTGGCGCTGTAGCACACAGTGCACACGGAGAGAAATATGAAGAAAGAAGCCTAACAGAGATTGCTGGTGGAGAGGAGTTGACTGTATCCAGGGTCCTATTGTACATGGAACAACACTGCAGACTATTAAATTAAATACAAGACATATTTTTGCATAGGGTGACACAATTTAGTCAAGAGGGGAAGCTGGGATTGATCCCAGGTTTTCTGCTTTCACCTCGTGTAATTGTGCCACTAGATGGGTGGGTAAATTGGGCTATTGATTGAGGGGGATGAAAACCCTTCTCAAGCAACAACCACAATCCTTGTCACGGTGAAACCACAAAAGTTACTAAAATAACCTGCGCATAACCCTCTGGAAGCTTGGCACAAAAGCAGTCAGGCGAAACTCAGAGGCAATGTGTAAAGTATTTATGCAGCACAGAAACAGTAATAAAGTGAAAAGACAACATAGGAAAAATTCCAAACCAATTTAGAAATAATATAATTTAATAAACAATTTGAGATCAAAATGACAAAAGTCCAAACAGTACAACTGGAGATATGCAATTTCAAAGATTTAGGTAAGTATAGTGCTTAAAAGCACAAATGCCATTCGTGGTCATCAGGTCATACTAGACTGAGGGAAAGTCACAAGTTCAGGCTGACCGCAATGAACCACGGGCCGGATACAGGAACCGTGTTAGTCTCACTGAATAAGTTACTTTCTCAATAACAGGCTCGAAGAGTCCACTTCACAGTGAAGGAGGCTGCGAGGAGCAGGGAGAGTGTCGTGAATGGTTGTCGCTGTAGCGGAAAGGGCAGGCTAGACGTCAAGGGTGGTCATCGCTGTAGCACAAAGATCTTCTTGGACGTTGTGGATGGTCATTGCTGGAGCTTTGCATTGGCGGTTACTGCAGGATTTTGCTGTTGTAGCACAAAGTGCAGATCTTGAGTTGCTGGTCATTGCTGGCAGTTGCAGTAGCATGAAGAGTTGAGTTTTCAAGACCTTCTCATTCGCTGGCAGCGCAGGCGGCAGGCTATTCCACCGGTTCCTGTGGGGAAGGTACCGACTGACCCAGACATAGAAATTCAACAGCTGATTGCTTGGATGGTTTAATGCATTGTGACAAATGACTGGCCACCTACCAAGAATGTAACATTTTGGATGTATTCCACATTAGTGGATTCTTTGTTGCAGAATAAGAGTAGTTGAATTAATATTATCCATCATTTCCAAAATAGTACTCTTTGGTTATCCAACAATCTGAGCTGGATATATATCACTCGAGGACCTTCCTTTTACCTTTGCGGCCTCTTCACTGAAATCTACAGTCTGGTTCCTGCCCTCTTTAAGGTCCTTTTTGGTGGAAATTTATTTTTGAACATTGCTTGGGGCCCTGAGGAAGGTGTCTGACCTAAGAGTTCTTTTACACCGAAACACGCATTGGTACAGCATGGGAAATCTGTCAAACTTAAAATATTATGACACAGCATGAGAAACCTGGTAAATTTACAAAATTATAATTCAAATAAGATTAAAATATGAGAATTATGTTTTATGACATTATAGGACAAGAATATGTTATATAAAGTATACTGCTAAGAAATTATAAATAATTAATTGTCAAGAGAAGTTCTATAATTAGGTCATTTCTCTGGTTTACTTGGTTTGTGGATTATGAAATATGTCTATTTTAACAGGAGTGAGTATGATGTGAGTGTGTGGTATGAATTTTTATTATTATATATGAGTCTCTTGGTTAGGGTTTAGGGGAGTTAGATAGATGTCCAGATTTGGTTATTATGCTCATGAATTAATTATAAAATATATGCCATGCGGAGTGCCACAGGGTTCTTCGTTAAGCCCAACCCTTTTTAACATTTATGTTGCACCATTGGCAAGGCTAATCAGGTCCCTGGGTTTCTCGGCTATTTCTTACGCCGATGACACCCAGATTGTAGTCTCAGTGACAGGCTCGCCTGCTGATACTGCTGCTCAGTTTCACACCTGTCTTCGTCAGGTTGGGGATTGGATGGCCGCCAATTGTCTGAAACTGAATTCCAGTAAGACCGAAGTCCTACTTTTCGGTGGCCATACTAATTTCTGGTGCCCCACCTTCTGGCCTTTAGAATGCGGCCCGCTACCAACGCCTATGAATAAGGTGAAAAACCTGGGAGTCACATTTGACTCTATGCTTTCTTTTGAAAGCCACGTCAATCAGGTCACATCCCTCTCTTTTTACACACTAAAACTACTGAGAAGGATTCTTCCATTTATTCCGGTTGAGCTGCGGAAGCTAGTGGTTGCGGCTCTGGTTTTATCTAGAGCCGCTGCTGCACGTCTTCTGCTGAACATTCCAAGACACAAATCTGTCTCACCAGTGCTCAAAGAACTACACTGGCTGCCAGTGAAGAGGCGGATTGAGTTTAAGGCTCTTTGTATTGCTTTTAAGGCCATGCATGATATAGGGCCGGGCTTTTTTAAACATAACTTACAGCCTTACATACCTGCTCGCAATCTTCGCTCATCCCATTCCCATAACCTGATAGTTCCCAGGTTTAAAAAATGCTCTTGGGGTGGAAGAAGTTTTTTGGTCTGCACGACCAGACTGTGGAACTCCCTTCCTCTGATGCTGAAACAAGAAACGCACCTGTTGGCCTTCAGGAAGGCCTTGAAGACTTGGTTGTTTAACCTCTGATGTGGCCTTGAACCGTCCAGTTAATCCTGTCTGATGAGCTAGTGCCTTGACACCTTTGGGTGAATGTCACGCGCTTTATAAATTTCATTTTCATTTCATTTCATAAAGCAATGAAGTAATTATGAAACACATGTATGAATAAATAAAATGTATATTTTCACTAGATGAAGGGCTCTGCATTGAATTCTTTTTTCATTTATATAAATGATTGTGGACCAGCAAGCTTTTTGAAAATTGTATTGGTGTAGCGTTGTTTTCTTGCTTCATTATTGAGTGTGAGCAATGAGATCTAGGTGCAACCTGGCCTGATTGTGGCCGCAGAGAGCCCAAAACTTCAAGATTTCTCCTTGGACTTCAAAGGAGTGCACCCTAATGCCAACCAAGGTCCAGGACCTGGGGAGGCACCTCTTAGGGATTAGAGTCTCACTCTTGCAGAGGCCAAAAGGCGTCAGGCAATCCAGTTGCAGGTCCAGATAGGTCCAGTGCAGCAGGTAAGCTGGGCAATTGCAGGGAGGCCTCTGGAGCTTGTTATGTCCATGTAGTTCTGAACAGGAGGTCAGTCAGATGTCACTTGGAGTGACTTCTGGGAACCTGGGATGAAGGGAGCAGGTCAGTCTTCCTTCTTAGACACTAGAGCAAGCCTCAAGCAGCAGGGTGGGCCTCTGGCAACAGGACAGTCCTTCTTCTGTAATATCCACAGGTCCCGGAGTGTACTCAAGATTTAGTCTGAGGGACCAATATTTGTACCTAGTGCCAGCTTTGAAGTGGGAGAAACGTCTAGACTTCCCACTACATCTGGTTCCGGGACTTACTTCCTCCACCTGCCTGGTCCCAGAATGTCTGGAGTAGCAAAAGGTTAGTGTGAAGTTCTTTTGTGTGTGCTGAGGCAACTCCTTTGAAGTGCAAGTGTGGTAGGTGACATCTCTGTCCTCCCATCTGGTCAGGGTGGCCCATCCTGCCAGCAGCCAGTCCCCCTTTTGGATACTGTCTGGGAGAAATACACAAAGGCCAACTGTCAACTACACCTCATCATGTGACACAGGATACAGGCTGCAGGCTCCGAATGGTTAGGACAAGAAAATGCCAAATTTCTAGAAGTTGACAGGTAAAGCTGCCTACAAGGGATTTTATTTCAAAATATTTGAATCAACTTTATAAATTTCATTTATGAGTATCAAACCTCCAACATGTGATTTTTATAAATCAATTAATGAAATGAAAAAAATGAATCAATCAATTGCGGGTGTATTATTTTTTTCAGAAATTTATACTTCAATAAACTAATTTAAAGGGTACAGAGCAAAATTCACTTATACATAAGTGACAGAGATTAACAAAAAATAATATAAAAAATAGAAGTATCTACTACTCACTCACATAAATCAACCCTTTCAATCCAAGTAGATAGTAAGTTCATGTAAAATTTTTTAGATGTCAACATTTCAGGGACAAATGAATATCATGGACATGTTTTCCCTGTTTAAAGATTAGCGTGTAAATGATATCGCTTAAGTTATTCATGCAAAAAGCGCCGTCTTGAGTTCGGCGTCCCCACAAGTCAATAATGACGTTCAAATTGTCATATGTGCATGACACCGTCTGAGTTCGGCGTCCCGGCAGGATTCAACGAAAAGCAGTCTCAAAAGCGTAAGTCTTCTGCTTAAATTAGGAGTGTTAGCATATATACTTCTTGTCCCTTCGCTTCATAATCCACTTCACAATGTCTACAAGCATGCTGGATGGTTTCCAAGCATGGCAAGGATGGAACTGTGGGAGCAAAATCGTTTACCCCAAAATATGAACCCCCCAAATTTTACCTTAATCACATTTCCCACATTTCACTGGATCAGACACAGTATTACATCTTAATTTCATGGGGCAATGTGTACCGTGGTAAGCCACCTCCTAAACATAAAAAACCAGAAAATACAATTGATTAGTAAATAGGCTGAATTGAATGGGCCCAGCAAATAACTGTTTTCTAGATCAATGAAAAATCAAAAGGTTTTATTACAGAATTCTAAAATAAAGCGATACAGAATCAATACCTTTAAGGCTTTCAATGCAGAGTTATACAAAGAATATAAAAATTTGAAATTATTCCATGTCTCAAATGGGCTGCAAAATCAGTAAAGAAATGGGTAGCATTCTTAGAAGCATCTGGGTCATTAGGAAAATCTTCTTGCTCCCCCCCAAAATCAATGCATTATTCTGGCATATGAAATTACAGAAATCACAGTAAGACTGTAGTGTGAGCAAATGCATCATTTCATCAGCAAATCAGAGCACATGAAAACGAAACGTCACATTGCCTTAACACTCAAGCACAACCTTCTACATGAATAACAATTCAACACCATCTATGCTAATGTTGTCTGGAGATGGTATAACAGAACAAGACACATTAACGACAGCATGATATGTGAAAGAATAGAGCACAGTGATTCAACAGAAGAAACCTTGGGATGTTATAAGTCTTAGAGGAGCAGAGAAAAGTTCATCAAGAGCAGAATAATAATAGCAGTAGAAATAAACCATTACATGACAGCTTTACTGTGTGCTGTAGAGTTTATGAGGAGAGAAGGTGGACGGAAGACCAGGGGGACAGCAAAATGAGTGACAGAGATGACTTAAGTTTTAAGCAAAATGCAATCTGCACTAAAATAGGGCCTATTTAACATTCATTAGAAAAACACACTTCTACACATCATAGAACCTTTGTTTCAAGAGCAATTGCACTAAATCAATGTATACATATGAAATCGAGTGAGAAAATGCATTTTGCTCATTGCTAAAAATGCACGAAGTGAAAAACCTTTAGAAATCTGTTACAGAGCTCACACTTTGTGTCACATGCCTTGGCCAGTGATCTGTCTGACAAGTTTTAGCACTGTTTGCAGCAGTTACTAGTATTTCACTCCTGCCAATGTACCTACCTCATAACGTTAGATGTACCTAATTCAACTCTGTGGTTCTAATTAGATCCATTTTTTACAATGGGGAAAGTGTGATGTAGCATGGCTATGATTCACATGAATGTAGAGGCTACTCATAGGTCTCTGCAGTAGCAGACTTTTAACTCAAACAGCTAAATGATCAGTTTGCCACTCTGTTCAATATTTTACTTTACAAAATAAGAGAGAGGGGGGACAAGGAGCTATATAAAGGTCCAGTGACTCGTTCTGCCGAAAATTACACTTTATCCCATGAGAGTCACTGTTCTTATGAAAGAGAGGTAGAGAAAGAAACAATAGTCGTTCTAATACTGTGTTTACTGGGGACAGTGTGTCCTGTTCTTGGTGCCCTCACACACCCCGAAGGATGTCATGCTTCATCATTGGGCAGTTGCTCCTCGTCGGGCCGGCGCTGCAATGCCCTCCGGGTCCCCCGAAGGGTCACTTTTTCGGCGATCTTTTCAGGATAAAGACGTAAGAGTGCGTGAGGGTATGAGTGGCAGTGGTGTCCTAACATGAAGTTAAAAAATGATTGGAGGGGTGCCTAGAAAATTTATTAAAGAAAGAGTCCCTCTGTCATTAATAAAAACCAAAAGGTAGTGCTGCTATGAGGGAGATAATGGCCCTCAGTAGCTAGACTTACAACACACCCCTAGTGGGTATGTTTTTAGGGCGACATGTTTCGCACAATTTATTGGTCTCAGGAGGAGATCCCATGCGCTTCTTCAGGACCAGAAAGAGTGTGGTGGTAGATAGGAGAGATGCGTGGCCGGTAACAATTAATCTAGTGCCACATTGAAGGTGAGGAATTAGTATTCTGGAATGACAAAAGCAGAAATAAAATAAAATGAGTATTTATGAGTCCCAATACTAGGGTATCTTAAACAAGGGGGGCCTATGTCCTCCATTGGTGAACCACGTGCTCGTGGACGTAGTCGCCTACTGTTTAAAATACAGCATGTGAGGCTATAGTGAGCTATAAAGATACAATGACAATACAGGACGCAACAAACACATAGGCTTACGTGTCGAAAGTTTTTCGAGCCATGGCGTAAATGTCAAATTGTAGTTGCAGGACAAACAAAAGATGTAGTACCCAGTATCGTTGTCAGGACCGCCATGGTCGGAAGGCAGACTAAGGTGTACAAGACATTTAAGAACTATACTAGGTCCCACCATTGATGGCAAACCTCAGGTCACTGTGTAAAAAACAAGCAAAGTACTAATCGTAATAAGCTCACCCAAGTGAAACAGGAAGAAATCCCCATAAGAATCGGCAGAGGGTTTCCGCGAGATCTGTTGTGAGCAGTTACAAAGTTAGGCAAAAATAGCGTAAGGAAGATATGCAAGTGCGGCCGCACTGAGTGGCCACTGAAAAAGCAATGCAGCGGAGGAGTTCTCTACTTACAATTTCTCGTAGGTATTGGAGGCCTGTGCACCTACCCGACCTCACGCCTTCTCCGTAGAAGCTGTATTGCTGCCGCCGCTGCATATTTGTATCGGTCAGGAGACCGGTGCGGAGGCATGTCAGTTTCCGGGTCACGTGTTAGTGTGCCTAGTGTAGAGAACGTGCTCGGCAGCTAATCACGCATGCGTGGGAGCCATACTGAAGTGGTGAAGAGCCCGATTTACAACTAAGATGTCTTGGTAACGAAAGGCTATTCAAAGTGATGATGCCTTAAAAAACTAATTAGTTATCTCTATAAATTACCTTGAGAGGTAAATTGGACCAATAAATAGCTCAGTAAATATAGCATGAAAATTCCAAGGCTCCTAGTGTAGTTGATCCTGTGCTAGTGGTGTAAATATCTGATAGTAGCATAGGGATAGGAACGTAGGGCGGAATCAGTGAACCTGAACTACCTCAGTTCAGAATGGTATAACTTGTTCGTGAGTAGGTATGATGAAAGAATATGCTGAAAATGTATAACCAGTTGGTAAAACACCCAAGAGTTGTATAGGTCATGTACATAGTTGTATGACTGTGCAGAAAGAGGGTGCCAGACTGGAGTGTTGGCACCAGGAAATGGTGTTGCGTCACTGGTAGTTGTCATGGCCATTAAGTCATGCTTGTTAGATATTGTTCATATGTGCAGTACTAGTGTGGTAAGGATTAGGGTATGACATAGGAACCCTGAAGGTATCACTGGAGTTCTATTCAGGGGATCTCATCATTGAGACCCCGTATGTTCGTCTGTAATTTGTGGACCCATCTCTGTTCTCTCTGGAACAGTGTTGTTGTGTTCCACTGGGGATTGGTTTCCAAAATGGTCCAATGGAGTTGTTGGTCATGTGTTTTTTGTCTATGTAGTGTGTGCTTATTTTAGTAGTGCTGCGGCTGCAGCGTACATTGCTTCTATGTTCATTCATCCTAATCCTGACCTGTCTGGTGGTCATTCCCACATAGAAGAGATTGCAGGGGGACTTAATGAGATACACGAAGTTCTTGGTGTTGCAGTTTGTGTGTCTGCGTTGTGTCCATTTTATGTCACCCAGCTGGAGTTTCTTGGTGTGGGTGGTCAGGGTGCATACGTTGCAATTACCACAAGTGTAGTGTCCTTTTACCGTTGGGAGGCCCCAAAGAGTGGTTTGATCATCAGGCTGTTTTATTTGAGGTCTAGTGTGTACTAGCAGGTCTCTCACATTCTGTGTGTGCTTTAAGGCAAACCTGGGGCATTCCAGGTTGAGGTCACCTGTGTTGATAATGTGCCAATGTTTCAGCACTATGTTTTTCACTTTGTTGGACTTCGGTGTAAAGGTGGTTACACAGGTAACGATGTCCTCCTGTGGTTTTGTGTGAGTTTCCAGAAGGGCATCGCGATGGTTATTGCGTGCTCTTTTTCTTGCATTTCTGACAGTTTGTTTGGGGTAGTTCCTCTTCTCTAGGTTCGCACTAAGTCTGTCAGATTGTAGTTCGTAATCCTGAGTGGTACTGCAGTTTCTTCTTAACCTGAGAAATTGGCCATAAGGGAGATTATCCTCAGGGCCTTAGGATGGTGGCTCTTGAAAGGCAGGAGACTGTTGCGATCGGTGGGCTTCCTGTATGTCTTTGTGGTAAGGCTGCCATTATCCAGTGTGATCAGTAAGTCCAAGAGAGGGCTTTCTTTAGGTGAAGTTGATAACGTGAAATTCAGAAAGGGGTCCCGGTGGTTGATCCAATCGTGGAATTCAGTACATCGTTCCTCCATGCCCGTCCAGAACACCAGAATGTCATCGATGTAGCGTTTCCATTCTTTTATCTCCTTGGAGAAGGGGTTGGTCTCAGTTAGTATATGTAATTCCTCGAAGTGTGCCATATACAGACATGCCAGGCTAGGCACAAAGGTGCTGCCCATGCATGTTCCATGGATCTGGTGATAGATCTGGTTCTGGAATTTGAAGAAATTATTCTTTAATGCCAGTTCTGTGCACTCCATGATGAAACCAGTAGGTAGAGGTGTCGTGGTTGTGGTAGTTCTGAGGATCTCTTCAATCACCCTGATGGTGGCTTCCTGCGGGATGTTCGTATATAGTGCCTCTACGTCAAGAGTGACAAGTAGGGTGATTTCTTGTGGCTCTGGGAGGTTCTCAATGAGGCAGATGGTGGCTTTCGTATCTTTCAGAAATTATGGTGTTTTTTGGACCAAAGGTTGTAGAAAATGATCACAGTATTATTGGCTGAGCGGTTCAAGGATGGAATTGATCCCAGATACAATGGGTCTGCCAGGTGGTGGTATCACATTCTTATGTATTTTGGGTAAGATGTAGAAATATGGAGTGGTTGGTGTGGTTTTCACCAAGAAGTCAGCTTCATTCCGCGTGATCCATCCATTTGCTAGAGCCTCATTGACCATGATGCCAATGCATGTAGAGATTGATTCGGTCGGGTCCACATCCAATTTCCTATAGTAGTTGGTATTGGCAAGTTGTTTATTGTTGTTTGCGGAGACAGCGTGAGGTCGGGTAGGTGCACAGGCCTCCAATACCTACGAGAAACTGTAAGTAGAGAACTGCTCCACCGCATTGCTTTTTCAGCGGCCACTCAGTGCGGCCGCACTTGCATATCTTCCTTACACTATTTTTGCCTAACTTTGTAACTGCTCACAACAGATCTCGAGGAAACCCTCTCCCGATTCTCATGGGGATTTCTTCCTGTTTCACTTGGGTGAGCTCATTACGATTAGTACTTTGCTTGTTTTTTACACAGTGAACTGGGGTTTGCCATCAATGGTGGAACCTAGTATAGTTCTTATATGTCTTGTACACCTTAGTCTGCCTTCCGACCATGGCGGTCCTGACAAAGATACTGGGTACTACATCTTTTGTTTGTCCTGCAACTACAATATGACAGTTTCACCATGGCTCAAAAACCTGTTGACACGTAAGCCTATGTGTTTGTTCGTCCTGTATTGTCATTGTATCTTTATAGCTCACTATAGCCTCACATGCTGTATTTTAAACAGTAGACGACTACGTCCACGAGCACCTGGTTCACCAATGGAGGACCCAGGCCCCCCTTGTTTAAGATACCCTAGTATTGGGACTCATAAACACTCATTTTATTTTATTTTTGCTTTTGTCGTTCCAGAATACTATTTCCTCACCTTCAATGTGGCACTAGATTAATTGTTACAGGCCACGCATCTCTCCTATCTACCACCACACTCTTTCTGGTCCTGAAGAAGTGCATGGGATCTCCTCCTGAGACCGATAAATTGGGTGAAACATGTCGACCTAAAAACCTACCCACTAGGGGTGTGTTGTAAGTCTAGCAACAGAGGGCCATTATCTCCCTCATAGCAGCACTACCTTTTGGTTTTTATTAATGACAGAGGGACTCTTTCTTTAATAAATTTTCTAGGCACCCCTCCAATCATTTTTTAACTTCACGTTAGGACACCACTGCCACTCATACCCCCACGCACCCTTACAGCTTTATCCTGAAAAGATCTCCGAAAGAGTGACCCTTCGGTAGGGCATTGCAGCGCCGGCCCGACGAGGAGCAACTGCCCAGTGATGAACCATGACATTCATTTGGGGTGTGTGAGGGCACCAAGAACAGGACACACTGTCCCCAGTAAACACGGTATTAGAGCGACTATTGTTTCTTTCTCTACCTCTCTTTCATAGGAACAGTGACTCTCGCGGGATACAATATTTTACTTTATACATTTAAGCTTTTTAGGGATTTAAAAATCACACACATGATGTCACTTACCGTGAAGTTACTTACATACTTCCTAAGTGGTTAGTCCCCCAACTTCTATTTTTAGGACTTGTGTCCAGCATACAAGCGTTCAGCATCATTGGATTTAGCAGCAGTAGCATTATTAGTTGGTGCTTTATGAGTGGGCAACTTTCCTCTGTTGAGATTAGGTTGTGCATTCGACCCCCCGCCTCCTTTGCACCTTTGTTTTGTATTTACATTTAGGCCCTCATTACGAGATCGGGGTGAAATCCAATACCCATGCAAACCTGTGTTTGCACAGGGATCGGAATTACAAGTTGTGTGATAATTATCACATCTGCCGAGTCTCCCCCTAATAAATTCCGCCTTGTCAAACCTGGCGAAATTTATTGAGGGAAAAATGCCTGGTACTGGGCAGTAATGCTAATTTTGGTGCCTGTAAGCACTAGGGGGCAGATTTACAAGTTCCTGCGCCACCAGTACGCCACTTTTCGTGACGCACTGGTGGCGCAGGGGCTCCTCCATATTTACAAGGAGAGGAAAAGCCACCCTGCGTGACTTTTCCTCTCCTTGTAAATACAGTCCTTTCACACGCAGCACTTTGCGGTGAAGGGGCGTTCCATGGGTGTTGCAGTGGGTGTTCCCACGCAACACCCATGGAACAAGACACATCTCCAGATTTACGAGAAATCGTAAATCTGGAGATGCGTGTGAATGCTACGCCACCCTAGAGGTGGCGTGAAGCGAAGCAACGAGGAGAAATGTTTTCATTTCCTCGTTATTCTTTCAATGCGTGCTGCATTCTACAGCACACATTGAAGGAGGAAAATGCCTGCAGTGATTGTTTTTGTGCAGGAAAGTGACCCTTCCTGCACAAAAACAATCTCCCCACGACGCAGGCATCCTTGCACCATGGTGCAAAGGTGCCTGCGCCGGCGCATGGCTGCAGTTTGTGCGCCAGCGCAGGGGGTAGCACAGGAATGTGACATATTCTTGTAAATATGTCGCATTCCTGTGCTTCGGAAGTGCCGCAGCGTGGCGCAGCCAAAGGGCTTGCGGTGCCGCGCTGCGGCACTTCCTCGTAGATCTGCCCCTAAATCCGCATGTTATTCCTCAAAAACTTATAATCAGACTATATGGTGTCTTATTTTATCAGGTGCAATAAATATCACACCATTTGCGGACTCCCCGTAATGAGGGCCTTAGTGTGGAGATCAGTGCTGTACTTGCCAGAGCCCATTCCAGCTTTTGCCTCATGCAGTCTGTTTTGCCCGCTTGGGTTGCAATTATGGAATGACAGGTAATTTTAGCTGGTTTTACCTGCAGTAATGGTCAGTATCAAAGAATAAGAAAGTTGTCACTGTGCCGAGTCCCCCTGTCATTTTCTCTTGCTCCTGCTCCCTCCTCTGTCTGCTCAACAGCCACAGAAGCTGAGCTGTAAATTACCTTTATTCAGACTCTTCGGCTTCGCCGTCCTATCAGTCCTCGTGCTCATGTCAAAAATCAAGGCTGTGAGGATATTCATGTGGGAGGAGGCGCTACCTCCCAGAATAAGCAAGCATTGGCAAATCCAATAGCTCTAGCTTTCATTTTGAGTATTTAAAAAAAAGCGTTTTGCATGGAATGCATACAGTGAAGCTACGAGATAAAGGTTGTAATATGCAATGATTCCGTGTACAATTGAGAGGTGAACTAGTCATTCATGCACTGCAATGTGTGTGCTCCATAGGAGATGGAATGATATATCAAACAGTCACTAGCTTCAGGCGAGAAAGACATATTTCTGTGGGTGGAGCCAAATCACAATTGAGGTATATTTTAAAGAAATAGGTCAAGACTAGCAGCGATCTTTCTCTGTTCCTAAATGCTAAGTTTGTGCTGCTAGTTTCAAGATTTCCCCTTGATGGCAGGGCGATGGAATCTGTGCGATGATGCGTTGCTCCGCTGGCCGCAAATTTAGGTTATCCACGCAATCATTCCCAACCACCACATTTCAATTGCCTTCTCTAACTGAACAACAGACTATTCTTCCTCCAAGTCCAATGTGCAACCCAGGTCTAGCAAGTTTCTCTCTAATCTATCTGGAAGGGCTGAGTCCGAAGAGGTTTGACAATTTCCTGTATCTCTTCTGGGTAAATGGATATGTCCAATTAAATGCTTTGCACTGTTTAAAAGAATAAAAGCATCGGACTAATTTAAAGATGCAGCAAAACTGAGCATATTTACAACATGTTTAAATTCCCCTCTCAAAAGCCTCGGACATGTTTTAGAAAGGCAGGATGCTGATTAATCGACTGAAAGTCTGCTTTGGAATAAAAAAAGAATGTGTGCCCTTTACAAATCTGATTGAAAATGAATAAAAGCATAGCCGCGTTTGAAATGGATAAAAGGTCTGCTCATGCCAGCTAAACAGATGGCCCGTATCCAATGTCATTAAATGAACAGTTTAGTCTTTTGGGTTTGGAAAATGCAGCCTCTTAGCATAATGTGACAATTGCCCAAAGGGGAGGATGAGAAATTGATGCTTGCAGCCTCGTCTCTCTCGGGAAGCAAACAACATCATTGATAATGCCAGTCCTGCCTTCCAGTGCTGTATGTCGGTGGACTAGGACGTTTATAGAACACTTTTCTTTAATGGTGCAATGGGTAGTCTGTGCACCCTTTGTGCATGATGGTGAACAGGCAGGCCTGTATACCAGTGGTGTGTCATGGTGAGCTGGAAGCCTGTAGGTGTATGATAGTAGGCTGCGACGCTCGGGTACCACTAGGTATCAAGAGAAGCATGGGATGCCAGTGTGCTTATGGTATTTCATAGTAATTGGGAAGCTTGTATACCATTGTTGTATGAAGGTGAGCTGAAACCTTGTATGCCACCGGTGTATGATAGTGAGCTGGGACGCTTGTGCACCACTAGGCGTAAACAGAAGTGGGAACAGGGACATCTTAAGGATTTTGGGGGCCCAGGGCCAAACATATTTTTGGGGCCCCTGTTCGGAACAGCTTTACATTTATGATCAAATTTCAGCTTTTTCACGACCTCTTTGGCCAGTTGACCTTCACTGCACTGACACTCTGGTTCAAATTCTAAATGTGTTTCTATCCAATATTCAAGGATAGTGATGTGTGTTTTCAATAGTGTAATATAGCAGCAGCTCACTAATAATATTGCAAACAATCTCTGCGGCCGAGGTCCTCTTTTGATCTAAAAGGAACATTTTTATGGATGTTGCATGGTGTTGAAAAACAACGTTTCTGAGCAAAATATCTGTAACTCCCACACATCACTCGTATTAAAAACATATTAAAGGAAAATAGTATTTAAAACAATTCTATATTTAAGAATCATTCAAGGTCATCAGTGCAGGGCTGTGTGGAGAACAGAGCCGGATCTCTCAGGGGCCCCCTGAAAGACTGGGGCCCTGGGCCAGAGCCCATTTTGCTCATGCCTTAAAACGTCTCTGGCTGGGACATCGTTATGCTTCTGCTGTATGATAGTGAACTGGGAAACTTGTACACCAATGGTGGAGGAAGGAGAGCTGGAGCCTTGTATTCGATGCCTTGTCAGGGGTAGTACGCGCTATATAAATGCAATTTAAACACACTGGTGTATGATAGTGAGCTAGGATGCCTGTATACCACTGGAGATAATGAGGAGTTGGAAGGGTTGCATACCTCTGGTCTACCATGAAGAGCAGGGAAGACTATTAGTGGTGTATGATTGTGAGCTGAGCAACCTGTAAACCATTGGTGCATGATGGTGAACTAGTAAGCTGGTATACCACCGGTGTGTGATGGTGAACCGGGAAGTCAGTATACTGCAGATATAGGGTGGTGAGTTTGTTAAACACCTAGACCACTAGTGATTATGCGCTAGGAAACAAGTGTACTGCTGGCATATGTGAGCCATGAGGCTTGTGTGCTGCTGGCTTACAACGATGAGCTGGGAAGTCTGTATACCATTGTTGTATGGTGGTGAGCAGGGAAGCATGTATACAACTGGTGTATGATGGTGAACTGGTTTATGTTGAGGATCACATGAGCTTGTATACCAGTGGCATATGATGATGAGCTGGGAAACTTAGAAACCACCAATGCATTATGTGTGGGTAAGTGAGCATGCACTACTGATGTATATTCTTGAACCTGGAAGCCTATATTCTTCTATATATGATGAGCGGGTTGGAAAGCTAGATATTCCTGCCTATGATGAGGATCTGTGGAGCCTATACACCACGAGCATATGCTCTTGGGCTAGTAAGTCTATATATGGCTACTGTATTAGGGGAGAGTTGAAAAGCATATGCACCACTGAGTAAGATGAGGGGATGGTAAGCGTGTATAACATGAAGGGATGAGAAGCCTGTATTTCACTGTTTTTTGTGTTGGGCTGGGAAGTCTATATAGCACTGGTGTATGATGGTAAACCAGAAAGCCTGTATAAAACACCAATGGCTGATGGTGAGCTGGGAAGCTCGGATGCCCCTCATGTGATGAGGAGCTGAGAAGCCTGGAAACCACTGGCTAATTATGGAGAGCTAATTAGGCTGTATCATGAGGAGTTGCGAAATTTGAATCCCATAGGTGTGTAATGGTGAGCTAGGAAGCCTGCTAACCACTTGTGTATGATCATAAGCTGAGAAACGATGATGCCACTCGTGTGATGAGGAACTGAGTAGTCTGGAAACCACTGGCTGATGATGTAGAGGAACTAGGATGTATCATGAGAAATTTTGAAACCTGTGCACCACAGGTATGTAATGGTGAGCTAGGAAGCCAGCTAATCACTAGTGCATGATGGGGAGCTGGGAACCCTTTACGACACTTGTGTACAGAGGGACTGTGAAATCTGCATAACCCCAGCCATGAAGAGGAACTAAGGTATGATATATTAGATGGATATGATGGTGAGCTGATGAATCTGAATACCACTTGTGAAAGATGGTGAACTGAAAACCCCTATACCACT
The DNA here is from genome assembly GCA_963921515.1 of Calotriton arnoldi. NCBI lineage: Eukaryota > Metazoa > Chordata > Amphibia > Caudata > Salamandridae > Calotriton > Calotriton arnoldi. The sequence goes on from CAWUFW010019666.1 coordinate 69,425, forward strand.
TGTATATGATTTGAACAGGCGCTTCAGGATACTACTGGTACATGATGTGAAGGCGGAATGCCTGTGCCCAGTTGGTTCATGATCGTGAGCTCAAAAGCCTGATAAGTTCGCAGGGGCCCTGATTATGAGTTGCATAGAGCCGTATCCCTGAGTGGGATACCGCTCTCCCTGCTATAACTTGCCCCGTGTTCATGCACCTGGATTTCCTGTGTGTGGGAACACCAGACGTGATTCTACCAGTTGGAAACTCTGGCTGATAAAATAGCTTTAGGATTGCGCGGAACTGCAGCCCAGGCAGGCCCCAGGCTCCAGGCCCCAGACCACAGGCTCCAGGCCCCAGACCACAGGCTCCAGGCCCCAGACCACAGGCCCCAGGCCCCATACGACCCCCTTCTAAGGCAAAGGGTAAGCTGGTAAGGCTCCCCCCCACTACAGGGCACATCCTCCCCTCCCTCTACAACAGTCGTTACTCATTGATCCCCACACCCAGCCTCGCATCAATCCCCTGGCCACTTAAGCACCTGTTCAGGGCAGCTAATCAATGTGCACATTAATCCCCATGGGACTGGGAATTGTGTGGGGAATTTTGCCCAAAAAAACTGTCCGCACAGTTATTCCGTAACCGTGCAGAATTATTGTAACAGCTGGATTTATGTTAGGGGAAACTGGCACATCAATCTGCAAGGCATGTAATCAAGCCCTGGCATGATGAGGAGCACAGTAAACTCTATATACCTGTGGAATACGAAGTCTGTTTACCACTGATATTAGTTGAGGCATGTGGAAGCCTGTGCCCCTTTACTGTGTGATGGCGAACTGCGAAGTCTGTAAACTACTGGTGTGTGATGGTAATTTGAGGCCGATATAATCTGCTGGTGTATCATGATAAGCTTGAATGTCTCTGTACTATTGTGCAAGTAGAGGAGTGGAGACATGCTTAACAATGTGGAGGATGAGAAGCTGGAAACCTATATACTGCCATTATACAACGGTGCCCAGTAGGTCTGTATAACACTAGAGTATGATGGTGAGGTGAGAGCAGGCATAGGATTGGCAGATGGTTATTGACTGGAAGCTTGTACATACCGCAGTACCATGATATGCAGGTACACCTGTATACCACTGGCTTATGATGGTGAACTGGTAATCCTCTATACATGTGCCATAAGATGGTGAACTATGAAGCCTACATACAAATGGTATATGATGGTGATCGGGAAAGTCTATATACCTGTACTGTATTACTGTGATTTGACAACTGTTTATAACACTAGCATATGAAAGTGAGTTGGGAAGCCTCTGTATCACTGGAGTGTGATGCTTGCAATGTTGGCTATTCTAATTGACAAAGGGGAGATCGAGAGAAACCCCCACAGACGTGTGTCTGGTTGGTCTCCCGGTACGTGGCGTGCCGTGTCTAATAAAAGGTGTAGGGCATGGCTGCTCCAGCACAGTCACCTGCTGAACGCCGAGAGTATAATATCTGTCTCTCCCTCATCCGTGATGCCGTGCCCACGTGCCATGGGCAGACCGCCGCATTCTGATACGGTAGCCAACAACGCAGCCAGCAATATTACACTGGTGTAGAGGGGGAAACCCTTGTGATCTACCCATGCAATTGTGCGGTAAGGAAGCCTTCTCCCCGGCAAATCCTCCCACGCTGAGGCTGCCTGGATGATTAAATGGCCACCACTGCTCGTGCTGTGGTGGGGAGAAACGGCCCCCGGGCCTCTCACATCTGTTTTACTGAAGCTTTCCCTCGCAGAGACGATTAGAGGAGCCTGTCACAGTGTGACAAACCTATGGAAAGAGCCCAGTGGAGCTACTAGGCCTAGCTCATTGAGAGACTGGGCAGAAGCCCATGTCAGCGATCTTCAGGGAGATAAGTGGGATGTCACCACACACAAAGGCAGCAGCCTACTGCCCGGTGTCGTGTCGTCATGCCTGCCCTGGCTTCGCCCCAAGGTCAGGCATGGCTGGGGGAGGAAGGGGAGGAGTCGCGGGTGGAAGCGGCAGTTCGCGCCTGAAGGGAAAGAATAAAGATGTGTTCCCCAGTCCGCCCATGTCTGTGCATTCCTTGGGCATGGGGACATGAAACTGGCGATGAGGGTGGGATGCGGAGTCACCCCCCTCTCTATTCCTGCAAGATACAAGGAAGCGCGCGCTGCCGCAAATGAGCGGAGTGCCCGAACTGACGAAAGGAGCGCGAAATATCGGACAGCGTGCATATGCGGCCCGCAATCAAGGAGATGCACCTGAGGGCTTAAACCCAAGGCAGAACCACGACCCCACGAAGAGACAACACGCAAACAGGGGTAAGCTCAGTGACAATGCCTCTGTGAGAAGTGAAGCATGCCTGCATGAGTCCCCTTCGGCAGCCATTTTGAAGTCAGGCACGCTACATTGGCCAAGCTTGGTCCTGACGCGGCGGCCATTTTGAAGTCAGGCGACACACTAAAAAGACCCCTGAGGCCTGCAAAAGTGACACTAAGCGTCTGCGGACGCCACTGAAGCTTACCGGAACCACACTGCGCCCCACCATGTCGGACCCTGACTCTTCGCAGCAAGCTGTGCCTGGCCCAGCACATAATGCCCCGCCGCCTGGACCGATACCCATGGGAATATCATACCTGCGCCCCCCCCGAGCCACTACCATTGACGTCTGGTAGCAGCATGGGCCCAGCGTGGAAGAGTTGGCTTGAGGACTTTGAGGACTTCATGAAGGGGTCACAAGTCCGTGACTCTGACCAACAGCTCATAGCCCTATGCAATCTTGTAGGTAAAGACATTGGACAAATCATTAAAAACCTACCACCGGCCAACGCTGCGTCATATGAGAGCGTGAGAGAAGCGTTGAATAAGAAGTTCCTTCCCAAGCGGAACCTAGATTACGAGCGCTACACATTCAACCTCGCATCTCAGGAGCGAGATGAACCCATGGGCGATTTTATCTCCCGTCTCAAGCGTCTAGCTCGCCATTGTGAGTTCGACAACTTCAACACAGAAGACGCGCTACGTCTACGTATCATTGACGAATGTCAATCTGAATCACTACGCCGTCGACTTCTGAAGAAGCACTACACACTAGATGAAATAGAAGAACTCACCCGCATTAACGATCAAGCCGAAGAGCACGCAAAGAAAATGGAGGCCAGCAAAACCGAAAAAAAGGAACAAGCCCTCCGTGTGTACTCCCACACGGAACCGAGGCGTCGCCCAGACCGACACACATCGGGAAGATTTGCAAGACCGCCTCGTATGAAGTCACCCCGCCGGGGGACACAGAACAGTCATTCCCGTAGACAACCTCCACAATGCTACCGGTGTGGCCAAGACTACCCTCATACGGGTCCGTGTCCAGCCATTGGGCAAAAATGCCACCGATGTGGAAAAGACAACCACTTCGAAGCCGCCTGTCAAGCCTGTCGCACGGAACCGAGACAGACCAAACAGAACACAGGATCACGTCACCATGCAAGGGTTGTACAAGGTCAGAGAGACCACTCGACAAGCTCATCCAGATCCAGTACCCAATCACACAGCTCGTACCGATTTCAGCGCTCAACATCCAGAGAGTCGTCCTCCCTCACTCCGATATCACAAGACAGTGATGAATACGTATGCATGGTGGCAGACCCAGATAGACTGAAGAAGTACCCGCGACTCCACATCCGAATGGGAAGTCACTCCGCCAAGTTTGTTTTAGTCACAGGCGCATCGCTCAACTACATTTGCGCCACCGAATACCAGAGCATGAATCCGAAGCCGAAACTAGAGCCATCTGCAGTGCGGGTCTACACGTGGATGTCCAGAGAACCATTGCCATGTTTAGGACAATTTCGTACCACGCTGACTTACAAGGACAGGAAAATCCAAGCGCAAATTCACGTGATCGAAGGCCCTGAAGCAGCAGACTGCCTTCTCAGCTTACCAACGGCGGAACGCCTGAAGCTAGTCGGGATCCTATACAAAGTAGACGACTCGCCAGACATCGTCAACAAGTTCCCAAAACTGTTCAACGGCCTAGGGAAGCTCGCCCATTTCAAAGTCAAGCTGCACATCAATGAGCAAGTGACGCCGGTGGCACAGCATCACCGGAAAGTGCCCTTTCACTTACAACAAGCGGTAGATGACGAACTCCAAGACCTATTAAAAGCAGACATCATTGAAAGATCAACTGGACTCCACTCCGTGGGTGTCACCTGTAGTGGTCGTACCCAAGAGAGGCCAAGACAACAAAGTACGCCTGTGCGTTGACATGCGAGCTCCAAACACAGCCATCGAATGGGAGCGACACCCAGGACCCCACATTAGTGACATGATCACACGCCTGAACGGAGCGACAGTCTTTGCGAAACTAGACCTCAACAAGGGATGTCATCAACTTGAGTTACACGAACGGTCACGTTACATCACGACATTCACCACACACCAAGGACTCTTCCGGTATAAACGCCTCAATTTTGGGATCTCCTCTGCTGCTGAGATTTTCCAGGAGGCTGTCAGACGAGTGATACAAGACATTCCGAATGCCTTTAACTACAGCGACGACATCTTGGTGTTCGGTGAGACCCAGAAAGATCACGACAAAACGCTGGACCGGGTCTGCCACGCCCTACTCACCGCCAACCTCACACTCAATCAGGACAAATGTGAATTTCACAAGTCAACCCTCAAGTTTTACGGCCACATCTTTTCAAAGGAGGGCATGAGACCGGACCCCAATAAGGTATCAGCACTCTCAGACACTCCACAACCACATGACGTCAGTGATGTTCGCTCATTCCTGGTGCTGGCCAGCTACTGTGCCCGGTACATCAAGGATTACGCCACAATCATTTACCCCCTCAGAGAACTCACTCGACAAGGGCAAAGCTTCCAGTGGTCGGCTGCGTGTGACCGAGCTTTCCACAAAATCAAGGCCACAGTGAGTTCAGCCATCAACCTTGTATACTTCAACCCCAAACGGAAGACTGAAATCACAGTAGATGCCAGCCCCGTTGGGCTAAGTGCGATTTTGGCGCAATATGATGATGAAGCGGACCAACGCCACATCGTCACTTATGCCAGCCGCAGCCTCACTGACACAGAAAAAGCTTATTCTCAACCGGAAAAAGAAAGCCTGGCTTTCGTGTGGGCGTGTGAGCATTTTCACCTCTTTGTGTATGGCAAACACTTCACACTCATCACTGACCACCAGGCGCTAATCACCATCTTTGGGAACCCCAGGGCGAAGATGCCTCCGCGAATCGAAAGGTGGGGCATCCGCCTGCAAGACTATACGTACACCATCATTCACAAACCGGGGAAGGCGGAGAATCCGGCAGATTACATTTCACGGCATCCCCAGGCTCTGACCCGGGAGCGCCACTCTGTGGCTGAAGAATATCTCCATTTCGTCATTGACCGAGCCTGCCAGCCGCCGTTCCACTTGAGGCCATCATCGAGGCATCGGCAAATGATGCCACAATCCAAAATGTCATACATCGTGTTCGCACTGACTCATGGCGACATCTAGAAGACCTGAAGATGAGTGACACCATCAACATGCAAGAACTCGCGGCGTTCAAGCACGTCAAAGATGAACTCTCCATCAGTGACAATGGCCTACTATTAAGAGGTCAGAGAATTGTCATCCCTAACCAGCTGCAACAGGGAACTGTAAATCTGGCACACGAAGGACATCGAGGGGTAGTAGCCACGAAGAAAGCGCTGCGAGAGCGTGTCTGGTTCCCCTCCCTTGACCAGATGGTGGAGTTCACACTCCGAGACTGCCCACACTGTCAACTAGTAGGGCGAGAAGAACCACATGCCCCCCTGCAGATGTCGGATCTCCCAGATAGTGTCTGGCAACACATAGCTGTTGATTTCTTTGGCCCGCTGAAGTCGGGAAAATACATTATCGTCATCATGGATGAATATTCCCGCTTCCGCATCGCTCACCAGATTTCCTCTACTAAAGCGACCACTGTCATACCTGCAATTGATGAAGCATTTGCCGCATGGGGCATCCCCATGGTGGTGAAGACTGACAATGGTCCACCATTCAATGGACAAGAATTCGCAGATTTCGCGAGACATCTCAACTTCAAATATCGGAAAATCACTCCCCTGTGGCCCCAAGCAAACGGGATGGTGGAGCGATTCATGGCCACCATCAAAAAGACGATGCAACAAGCTGAGCTAACCCACCGTGATATTCAGCCAGCACTAAACGAAGTACTACGAGCATACAGGACCACCCCACACAGCACCACAAACCAATGTCCGGCCACCCTGATGCTCGGGCGGACCCCTCGCACCCGGATACCAACCACAGACGCTGTCACACAGTCCAGAACTATGACTTCAGACCACAAGACCCTAGTCGAATTGGATCGGACCAAGAAGGCGAAAATGAAGGAATATGCAGACCACCGTAGACACGCCAAGACATCTGACATCCGAGAAGGAGACTGGGTGCTGGTGAGACAAGAAAGGAAATCCAAAGCAGACAGCCGTTACCACAATCACCCACTACAAGTAACGAGAAGGAAAGGGACTATGATTACAGCCGAGTCCGGAAGCAAGAGAACGACCAGAAATGTGTCACACTTCAAAAGGTGCAACCCGACAGCCTACACTTGGGCTCGGAGACCTGACTGGGACACGGACGTGTCAAGTCAAGAAGAGAGCAGCCATGAAGAACCCATACGGGTATCGGAGACACATGATCCGAGAAGAGAGCACCCCCACAGTCAAGCACGACCCAGCCGACCACGACGGGACATTCGGAAACCCATCTGACTCATTGAAGAACTCTGAGAGAGACGGTGAACATTTAAAATACAAAAGGGGAGATGTCGTGTCGTCATGCCTGCCCTGGCTTCGCCCCAAGGTCAGGCATGGCTGCGGGAGGAAGGGGAGGAGTCGCGGGTGGAAGCAGCAGTTCGCGCCTGAAGGGAAAGAATAAAGACGTGTTCCCCAGTCCGTCCATGTCTGTGCATTCCTTGGGCGTGGGGACACGAAACCCGGCTGATGGCAACAGCAAAGGGGGGGCTACAAAGACCGTCTGCCCTCACCTGCACCCTAGGTCTGGGGCTGCCCTGTGCACAGGCTCTGAGAGTGCTCATACCACAAGGGAGCCCACTGTACATTGGCCTCCCTCACCCGCAGGAAGGGGAGGAGTGCATGGGGAAACACTAAAGACATTCCAGGATGTCCTCAGTACCAGCGATGGAGCCTTTCATCATAGAAGGCTCACCGTCGGCTTAAGCACCCATGTGGAAAAACTGAGTAGAACGCCTCAAACTCTATTTTGAGGCCAGAGAAGTCACGGTGGCTGTTGTCGAGCCCTACTACTGGACCAAGGAGGCAAGGACATACACAAGGTGTACAAAACCCTCACAGAAGCGTCACCCAGAACATATGCCACGCTTGTTGTAGCCCTGAACGCACATTTTGAACCGATGGCCAATGGAGACTATGAGCGGTTCATCTTCAGGCAAGCTTGCCAAGGACAGAGGAATCGCCTGACAGATTCTATGGCAGACTCCAGCAGCTCGCTAGTACCTGTGAGTTCAACGACAAACAAGAAGAAGTCAGAGGCCAAATCATTCAACACTGCGCCTCCTCCAAGCTGCGAGAAGCCATACTGCAGGAGTCTGGCAAATCCCTAAGAGACATACTGACACTCGGCAGATCAAAGGGGCTGTCGAAAGCCTGAGCATTCCACATGGAGGCTGCACTCCAGAGGGCAATCAAAGTGGAACCTGTCAAAGTTGTCCTACTGCGGTGCAACAATACTCCAGTGATGCTAAAAGGTTATGTGCGTATTGTGGAGGTCCGTCACACAGGCTGGCAGACTGCCCAGCGAAAGGACGGAATTGGCGGTCTGTGGAAAGTATAATCATTTTGCGAAAGAGTGTAAGTCGTCAAAGCACAAAACCAAATATGAGACTGTACATGCCATTTCCGAAGCAGAGGGTGGCACAGAAGACATGGACAATGATGGTAAGAAGGAATGCGCAGTCCACTCTGTATTCGCAGTCGGCAACAACACTGCTGCTCGTAGACCGCTCCCCCAATGCCAGCTCCAGGTTGGCCAACACACAATCACATCAATCATCAACACAGAAACATTATGTCAGCGGACACGTACCAAGCCATGCAGAGACCACCGACACTCGCCAAAGCAAAAGTCAGGGTCTTTATGTGTGGACGAACGCAACCGCTGCCCATGCTCGAGAAGTTCAGTTCCACAGTCTCACATGGGGACACGTGTGTTGACACTGACACTACCATCTACGTGGCCAGAGGAGGTGAAGGCATTCTTGACCGGTTGCAACATGGCTAAACCCCAGGCCTGGTCAAGTTTGCCTTTGAAGTACAAGCAGAGAAACTCTCACACATACTTGCTGAGTTCAAAAACATGTTCACTGGAACCGGCTGTCTAAAGGGCAAATTAGTGAGGCTGCACATTGACATGTCAATACAACCAGGGTCCCAGTGACAGTGTTGCATCTCATTTCACCTGAGGCCCAAAGTGGAGGACAAACTCAACAAGTTAGAACGCACTAGGATCATTGAAAAAGTCATAGAGTCCACACCTTGGGTGTCGCCCATTGTAGTGGCAAAGAAACAAAAACAGCCCAGAGAGGTCTGCACCTGCATAGATATGCGGCTCCCAAACATTGCAATCAAGCGAGAATGATACCTAACTCCCACCATTGATGACCTGATCTGGGAGCTCAACGGAGGCCAGTGGTTCTCTAAAGTGAACCAGCGATCAGTGTACCACTAACTGCCCCTTCACCAAGGCTCGAGGTACATAAACACATTATATACACACATGGGTCTCCGGTGATATCGTCGTCTTAACTTCGGGATATCAAGCATTGCAGAAGTATTCCAGAGTACCGTCCATGATATACTGGCCTGACTGCTCCGCATCATCAATGTTAGCAATGACATTCTCATATTCACCAGATCAGTGAGAGTTCTCCTGGCGACACTGCCGCCGAACCTTCACCACCCTCTGCACCCCCACAGCCATCGCTCCCACGCTGAACGCCAGCACTCCCGAAGCCCTAAGGTGCATCCTCCTCAATGTGCGCTCCCTGCACAGACATGCCGTAGAGATCTGGGACCTCCTCGACACCATCTCGCCAGACGTCGCCTTCTTCACAGAAACCTGGACCAACTCCACCACCGCCCCAGACATTGCCACCGCCATCCCCGACGGATACAGAGAAAAGACTGCCTCAACGACCCAGGAGGACGACTCGCCATCGCACGCAAGAGCTCCCTCCGACTCACCACTTCCAGCACAAGTGACTCCCCGTCCACCACCAAACACCTCCATTTCCAGATACAGACCAGCCCCAGACCACCCTACGTGGCACCCTCGCCTACAGGCCCCCCAGACCTCAAACAGCATTCACCTCTACCATCGCCGACCTCGTCGCACCCCACGCCATTGCCTCCATGGACTACAAACTCATTGGTGACCTCAATTTCCACCTCGACAACCTCAACGACCCCAACTCCTCCACCCTCCAGGACAACCTCACCAACCTCGGACTGAAACAGCTCGTCACCACCCCCCCACCCACAAGGCAGGAAATACCCTCGACCCCATCTTCTCAGGAGGTAACAACATCTACTTCAGCCACACCACGCAGCCCCTCTGGATGGACCGACACTGCATACACTTCCAAATTGACAAACCCACTGCCCCCAAACCTGGACCCTGTCCACCGCAAAGGAACTGGAGCAAGGTCACGGAGGAGCACCTCAACTCCACCCTCAACCGCGATGCCCTCTCCACCTCGACCGACGCCAACCTCGCCGCTAAAGAACTACACAGATGTATCACCAACTGCGCAGACGAACTCGCACCCCTTCGCGACCCTAACAGACAGCGCCCCAGAAAGGCCTCCTGGTTCACCGCCAACCTCCCAGAATCCAGAGGCAACTGCAGATGCCTCGAGAAGAATTGGTGAAACAGCAAAACTTCGGAAGACCGCACCACATGCAAGAACGCCATGACAGAATACCACCAACACTTCAGATCAACCAAAAGGACCTTCATCCAGACCAAGATCACCGCCAACTCCAGCAACTCAAAGGAACTCTTCAGCATCATCCTAGAATTCACAAAACCCCCCAGCGAGGCCACGGACATCACCCCCTCCCAGGACCTCTGCAACAAGCTCAGCGCCTACTTCCATCTGAAAATCAAGCCCCTCTACGATAACTTCAACGAACTGACACCGGACGGCGAAACCACTCACTCCCTTAGCAACGCCAGCCAACCCACCATTTCTGCCAGGACCCCAGCCACCACCGAAGACACTGAATCGACCATGAAAGGCATCCACTCAGGAGCACCCACAGGCCACTGCCCTCCGCACATCTTCCACAGAGCCGCCGCCACCATCTCACCGGAGCTACGACGCACCATCAACACCACCTTCAAATCCGTCATTTTTCCCGACGACTGGAAACACCCAGAAGTCAAGCCCCTACTCAAGAAGCCCTCGGCAGATCCTTCGGACATCAAGAAATACCGACTCATCTCCTCCTCCCTTCACGGCCAAAGTCACCGAGAAGACCGTCAATGCTCAACTAACAAAATTCATCGAAGAGAACTCAATCCTTGACCCCTCCCAATCTGGATTCCGCAGCAACCACAGCACTGAGACCACCCTACTCGCCGCCACAGATGACATCCGCAACCTCCTCGATCAAGGCCACTCCACAGCCCTGATCCTACTCGACCTCGGCACACTTACCGCCAGACTCCACAACGCCGGCATACAGGGAACCGCCCTCGAATGGCTCCGCTCCTTCCTAGAACCCAAAGAATCAGACTACCGCCCTGCCTCTCCGAACGCACAGAGATCAACTGCGGAGTACCCCAAGGATAATCACTCAGCCCTACGCTCTTCAACATCTACATGGCACCACTCGCCGCCATCATCAGACAGCACGGTCTCAGTATAGTATCTTATGCCGACGTCACCCAGCTCATCCTCTCCCTCACCAAGGATCCCGTCACCACCAGACTGAGCTTCCAGGAAGGAATGAAGGACGTTGCATCCTGGAAGAGCAGTAGCTGCCTGAAACTCAACTCAGAGAAGACAGATGTATTTGTCCTCGGACCCTCTCCTACCGCATGGGACAACACCTGGTGGCCCATGCAGTGGTGGCCCATGCGGCAGCCCTCCACCCCCACGGACCACGCCTGGAACCTCGGCATCATACTCGACTCCTCCCTCTCCATGACCCGACAGGTCAACGCCGTCGCCGCCACCTGCTTCAACACCCTCCGCATCCTTCGCAAGACCTTCAAATGGATCCCCGAATCAAGAAAGACCGTGACCCCCGCACTCATAACCAGCAGACTGGACTACGGAAACGCCCTCTACACCGGAATCAACAAGTCTCTGCTCCGCAAACTCCAGACCATACAAAACACCACAGTCAGACTCGTCCTAGGCATCCCTCGACAAGAACACATCTCTCAACACCTGCGAGACCTCCACTGGCTCCGTGTTGAGAACAGAGTAACCTTCAAGATACTCACCCACACCTACAATGCCTCCACAACACCGGACCCCAATACCTCAACAAAAGCATCTCCTTCCATGTACCCAAGAGAAACCTCTGATACGCTGACCTCACCCTTGCTGAAACCCCACGCATCCGCAGAGTCAGAACGGGTGGAAGAGCCTTCTTCCACATCGCGGCCAAGACCTGGAATGAGCTCTCGATCGACATCAGACGCACCCGCTTTCTGCACATCTTTAGGAATACCCTCAAGACCTGGCTCTTCGACTGACCGGAGCTGCTTACCCCCCCCCCCAGCGCCTTGAGACCCTCATGGGTTAGTAGCACGCTTTACAATTCCCTCATTGATTGATTGATTGAGTGATCATCAAGAGTCTCTTCAGAGAGCGTTACAAAGGATTCTGGACTTAGGGCTTATGCTCAACAGAGAAAAGTGTGAGTTCATGAAGCAACAGATCAGCTTTTTTTGATGCACTTTCACGGTGCCCGATGTAGCTCCCAACCTGGAGAAAATGAGAGACGTCAAGGAAGCCCTGGCACTGTCCAATGTATCTAAGGTGCGGAGCTTTTTGGTAAACGACTGAAGCAGATTCATATCAGATCTGACTAACCCCACCCAGCCCCTCCAAGACCTCACAAAATCTGCAGTCCCATGGACATGGGGTGGGACACAGGCCTTCAAGACAACCAAAGAAGTTATCTCAGCTTGCACCACATTGGCCTACTTTGACCTGTCCAAACAAACCACCATTCTAGTCAGCGCAAGCCCCAAAGGACTAGCGGCCTTCCTCGCGCAAAAACAGCCTTAAGGAACCTGGGCACCCATAGCGTATACCAGTTGATCGCTCACTGCCACAGAACAGAAGTACTTACAATTGAAAGAGAGGCCATCGCCATTCACCGGGCGTGCCAACACTTTCAAATGTACAACTACGGATACCCCTACGTAGTGACAACGGATCATAAGCCACTCATACCACTATCGAGAAGTGGACAATCCATTTGCAAGAGTATGACTGTCGGGTGGAGTATAGGCCAGGTGTCAACAACCCCGCTGACCACCTATCGTGCACCTGTGCAAGGCCACACAGAAAGAAACAGAGGATGCATAAGATACGGAGGAGCACATGACATAAGGGGAAGAAAGATCCAGACCCCTACCCCTATCCATACAAATCTTCCACAGTGCAACCGAAAAGGGTAAGTGTCTACTACTAGCCCTGGCAGCGGTCAAGTCCTGAAATTGGAAATCTCTGAAGACACATCAAGCCTACTGAACCCTCGAAGCAAAGAGAACTTTAGAGTCACTCTCCCACTTGTGCCATGAGCTGGTGACCAATACCATAGGTTGCCTCATACGATTGCTCTGGTTAGTGATTCTCACCAACCTTGCCATGCAAGCAGTGCAACTCACCCTCAATGGTCACCAGGGAATGGTGAAAACCAAGAATTGCCTCCGGACCAAAGTCTGGTTCCCACTAATAGATGAAGTGGTTGAACCCACTGTGCAGTCTTGTTGATGGTTGTTAGAAATGGGGGTCTCTAGTTGGCAATGGCTGGCCACTGTCCAAGTAGGGACCCTTCTTCCTAAGTCAGAGTGAGAGGGCTACCCTCTTTAATACCCCTGCTCAACCCTGTGGTAACGTAGAACGAGCAGGTAGGCTTATCTCAGAGGCAGGGTGTGAAGCATTTATGACCATACACAATAACACAGTGAGGAACACTACAAAGGGACACCACACAAGTAGTTATAAACAATGAGTATCTTTATATAAAGGCAGATTTATCACAAGACCAATAACTGTAAGAGCCACAATACTGTCAAAAATAGGATAGCTGTTGAAGGGCTGTCAAAGATAGTTCAAAGGTTGCAAGAATAAGGTTCAAATTCCAGGCAGGAGTCTCTGCGCCCCTTTCTCGTTCAGAGGTTGCAAAAATAAGGTTCAAATTCAAGGCAGTGGTCTCTGCGACCCTTTCTCTCATAAGACTGTCAAAAATAGGATGGCTGTTGAAGGACTGTCAAAAAATTGTTCAAAGGTTGCAAAAATAAGGTTCAAATTCAAAGCAGTGGTCTCTGCGACCCTTTCTCTCACAAAGTACCTGGGTTTACTAGCAAAACCAACAAAATGTCGCAAAGAAGTGGTAGCGATGATTCTCGGCTCGCGAGGCCGGCGATGCATTGAAATCCTTGCCGCAAGGGAGGATGATGAGCCGATCTGCATGATGCGTGCGGAGACACTGCGACCAACTTCTGCACGCTAGGCCGCCGATGCGATGACTTTCTTGCCGCGAGGGAGAAGTCGATGCGACGATCCTGTTGCGCTGTGCGATTGTGTTGCGATGCGAAGAGATGACGCTCCGCGAGGGAGCGACAAAATCCGGTGCGATGCGATGAAAATGGCGGACGCACGGCGTCCGCAAAGCGATGTCTTGAAGCGATGATTTCTTTAGGGGTTGAGAGCACTCGGCGACAGCAGCGCGATGATTTTTCCAGCGCGTCTCAGCTGCAGCGGCTCGCAAAGGGGCGTTAGCGATGGTTTCGTGTTGCGAGCACCCAGCGGCAGCAGAGCGATGATTTTTCCAGCGCTCTCGGCTGCAGCGGCTCGCAAACGTGCGTTAGCGACGATTTCCAGCACTCTTTCTCTGAAGCAAAACTAGAGGCCCTGGAACTCACAGGAGCCTCATCAGCAGATAGCAATCCTCGCAGGGAGGAAGCAGGAGGTTGGTGGTGGAGTCAGATGTGCCTGAGACTCCAGCAGGAGGCTAGCTCTTTTCCTAGCCCTTGGGTAATTGCTGTAACAAAAATAAAAGTTCTCTCAAAAGTTCCTTTTCCTCTTCTTCAAGGTCCAGTGGTCACTGCTGCACGCCAGTGCAAGAAACAACAGACCAGCACAGGGACAGTCACTTCCTGCAGATTCCTCCAGTGGCACGGACAGAGTTTCCTCTCCAGATCCAAAAGCAATACAAATTGTAGGGGTTTGAGCACAGATATTTATACCCCAAAAGTCTTTGTTCTCAGAAGCTACAAGTCACTGAACCTAGCCAGAACCAGTTCTTGCTCAGGCCTGGAGCACTTTGTTTACCAGGCTGCATTCTTCCTTTCAGAAAGAGGGGGTCTGCTAGCAGACACACAGTAGGAGGTGGAGCCAGCATTCACCTTGCCAGGCACAGCCCTATTCAGGTCAAGGAGCCACCCCTCCCCACACTCTAAATGCAGATCTCTTTATTCAACCCAGGTCTGACTCAGCCTGCCCTGCCCCTCTAAAACCAGACAGCCAATACACATAACAGCAGAGCACACTGGAAGGCTTAGGCAAGAAAATACCTACTTTCTAAAAGTGGTATTTTCAAACACAGAATATAAAAATAAACTTCACTAAAAGATGTATTTTAATATTCTTAGCTCAGGCATACTAAATTCGTTTTTCTACCATGTTCCTGGGGTCAGTTAGGACTATAGAATGTAATAGTCAAACTGCCCATTCTAGCCTATGAGGAACAGGTAGCCTTACAGTAGTGAAAAACGAAATGGGGCATAATTCACTACCAGGACATGCTACACACAGCAAGGCGTGTCCTACCTCTACACATACCATAGGGGTGACTTACAAAATGCCAAGGGAAGGTTCAGGGGCTGGGAAGTGGGTGCACTTCACAGCCAAGATGGCAGTTCCGGACTGCACACAGACACTGCAGTGGCAGGTCTGAGACACACTTTACAAGCTGCTTCTGTGGGTGGCACACATCAGTGCTGCAGGCCCACCAGCAGCATTTGGTTTACCAGCCCTGGGCACACACAGGCCACACTACTAGGGACTAACAGGTAAACTAAATAAGCCAATCAGGGATATACCAATTCACATAGTCATATTTACAAAGGGAGAGCATATGCACTTTAGCACTGAACAGCAGTGGTAAAGTGCCCAGAGTCATAAAACCAACAGAAACAGATCAGCAAAAATACAGGAGGCAGGCAAAAGTTTAGGGGTGACCCTGCAAAAAGGGCCATTTCCAACACAACCCCCTTCCAGCCAAAACGCAGGGTAGACCAATCACTACTTTGATGGGCTTCCCTGCTTCGGGCGATAGAACACGGAACTGGCCCGCAACTGCAGGGGCATATGGCAGCTCTACTCCAATCTGAACCCTGGTGGATCCCTCTGTCCACACTCCTAGGGCCCACTAAGATAACCAATGGGGAACTCTTCCCCTCACCTGTGGATACCACCTGTGCAGCATCTAACCTTAACTGGCCCCCAGGTGTGTCCCAACAGATAAACAACAAGCCCCAGTAGTCATTGACAGTAGTCAGTGATAAAATCCAAGCCCTATACCTCTCAGGGCTCTCAAACGTTTGTGGCATCAGAGAGTGCGGGGCAGTAACCCCAGGTGTCTGGCACCTTTGTCCACTCTCCCTCCTGTCAGGTCAGGCAACGCGTCCTGACACTGACCCACCAGCCCTGGGCCTGTACCCAACGGCGGGGCTAGCGACTGGGGTGGGCTCCCCACACCCGGTCCTTCTCTTTGGGGCTCGGTACCCTCCCACTTGGAGCGGTACCCCCTCCAGAATTGTCAGAGCACCTGAGGCAGGTGTCCTGCATAATTCGCCCACCAGTTCAGGGGTTCTATCCTGCAACTGGTATCCCAGCATAGGGTCTGTACCCTTAGACTGGGCGGAGGTCAGGGGTGAGGCTGCCCTCTCCCCGCCCCCTTTACTGGGGCCCGGCACCCTCCCACCTGGAGAGGTGCCTCCATAACACAAACCGGGAGGGGCACTGTTAGCAGTTGCCCCTTCCTCCAGATCAGGGGGACACCCTGAACCTGGCCCCCAACCTAGGGTGTGTACCCTTAGGCTGGGCCTGTGCCTGGCAACCCAGGACTTCTGGGGAGTACACCAATTCCCCCAAGGAAAATACACTCTTCCACTAGTTCAGGGCCTTGTCCCTGCAACTGATCCATCAACCTGGAAAAACCCTCAGGTGGTACTGGGGTCAGAGGCGAGGACTCCCTCCCTCTGCACCCCCTTCCAGCATACTGCACCCTCCCACCTGGAGTGGTGCTTTTAGGAAAAAAATGGTCGGGACACTGCTTACAGTTGTCCCTTCCTCCAGGTCAGACAACACCTGGACCTGACTTACCATCCCAGGGACCAACCCCTGGGGTTGAACAACCGCCTGGCCACCCAGGACTTCCTGGGGAGCACACAGGCTCCCCTCAAGGGAAACACACCCCTCCACCAGTTCAGGGCCTGGACCCTGCAACTGACCTACCAACCTGAAAAAACCCTCAGGGTGCACCGGGGTCAGAGGCGAGGACTCCCTCCCTCTGCACCCCCTTCCAGCATACTGCACCCTCCCACCTGGAGTGGTGCTCTTGGAAAAAATGGTCGGGACACTGCTTACAGTTGTCCCTCCCTCCAGGTCAGACAACTCCTGGACCTGACTTACCAACCCAGGGACCAACCCCTGCGGCTGAACAACTGCCTGGCCAACCTGGACTTCCTGAGGGTGACACATACCTAGCATGTTTCGTGACAGTCTGCCTGGCACAGAGCTCACGACCTCCTGTCCCTCTGACAGTGCGTGAAGATGCCCCAGGACAGAAGTGGCGTCACCATGGCCAATCCTATGAGGCTCAGCCCTTCTGGCTGGCCCCTGACCCACTGGTTCTTCCACTGGGGACTCTTTCCCCTTTCATCCCTCAGACTGGACTTCTGTACCCTCCCCCTAGGAGTGGCACTGCCAGGCACAAGAACTGATGGAGGCCTGACTACAGGCACTCCCAGCTCACCTAACACTGGGGTACCCCCCACAATGGACGGTCCATCCAGACAGACTAGGCTCCCCACCTGGTGTTCCCTCATGGAACCATCCAGTCCTGGGGACTGAGGCTGGGGCACTTCGGGACCTATCCCAGTCTCACTCCTGCTCCCACGAGACAGGATGTGAGGCCCTACAACCTCCTCACTACAAGGGGACCCAGCTGTAACACTCCTAACCTTTCCCAGCACTCTGGGTTGGAAAACTTCTGAACCACTTCTCTTAGGGTCATTCCCTAATGCCTCTACAGAGCCTCTGGTACTCACCCAGAGGTCTGCCTCCTGCGCAAGTTCCCTAGGATCAGAGAACTCGCACTCTAACACATGTTGGTTTAGCTCTGGAAAATAGGAACTCACAATATGCTCTCCCACAATTGGATTACACAGTTCCACGCAGGTGCTAACCTTTACCTCACAATCCAGTGTCTCACACACGTACCCCACACCACTCTCTTGAAGTGGGCGAGACATTAACTGACTGTCTCTATCACTCAATCCACACTCTTCTGGGCGGTCCTCACACTCATACACCAGGACTTCAACCACGGGGGAACCCCTCTCCCTGCACCTCTCATCCAGAGTCGGTAGAGTATCCCTCCTTTCACTAGGACTATGGGCCCCTGCGCTAGTTCCCCAATCCACCTCAGGGACACTGCACACCAATGGAGCTATCTCAGGTCCTTGAATCCCCTGGTGTAGATCAACCCCCTCCTTCAAGTCAGGTGCCACATCCCTGTGTGGGTGTACTACACTGTCATCACTATCTACTTCAATTTTGCTGCCACCACTGGACCCCACCCTCTCTGGGGAATCCAGACAATTAAAACTGCGCTCCAGGGGTAACCTCCCTCTGGAGCTAACTTCTCCTTTTCTGCTATCTGCGCTAGGTGCGCCTCCAGCTGGGCAATCTCTATTTGGAGCCTCTCCAATTCCAGCTGGTACTCCTCTCCCTCTGTCTGTCCAACTCCTCTGGGGACCATGAAGGGGATTGGGCACTACCCTGTGCACTAGATCCAGCAAGGGACTCCCTACCTATGGGACCTTCCCGCCTGTCCCCCAACTCCTCTGGGGACCATGAGGGGAATCTGGCACTACCATAGGCACTAGGCTCATCAAGGAACTCCCCACCTATGAGATATTCCATAACACTTTCTTCCTCCTCTTCAGACTCTCTAGAGCCACCCTCAGACCAACTACCCTCTTGGTAGGTGTACTGGGACTCCAAGAATCTCCATCTGTCTTGTTGCCAAAGTCTCAGGGATGACTGCAGGGATAGCTGAGTCTCCTTCCTACTCACTGCTAAGCCCTTCTCCTCACAGAACCCCCTTAGCTCCTCTAGACTGTAGGTTAACAGATCATCTATATAAAAGGTAGGTCTCATTTCAGCAAGACCCATTGTAGCAATATCTGGCAATATCAATAATAAAACAAATAGGCTTGCCCGTTGTAACAATCATGGGCAATATCAAATAACAGATAGAAGAAAACTTCTCAAGAAAATGTATGCGGGTAAAAAATCACCGGCAATATCAATCACAATATAGGATCCAAAAACTTTCAAAAATGTATGCGGGTACTATCACCGGCAATATCAATAAACAATAGGCTTGCCCATTGTAACAATCACGGGCAATATCAATAAAAGATAGACGAAAACTTCTCAAGAAAATGTATGCGGGTAAAAAATCACCGGCAATATCAATCACAATATAGGATCCAACAATTCTCAAAAATGTATGCGGGTACTATCACCGGCAATATCAATAAAACATAGGCTTGCCCATTGTAACAATCTCGGGCAATATCAATAAAAGATAGAAGAAAACTTCTCAAGAAAATGTATGCGGGTAAAAATCACCGGCAATATCAATCACAATATAGGATCCAACAATTCTCAAAAATTTATACGGGTACTATCACCGGCAATATCAATAAAAATAGGCTTGCCCATTGTAACAATCACGGGCAATATCAATAAAAGATAGAAGAAAACTTCTCAAAAAAATGTATGCGGGTGAAAAATCACCGGCAATATCAATCACAATATAGGATCCAAAAACTCTCAGAAATGTGTGCGGGTGAAAAATCACCGGCAATATCAATTACAATATGGGATCCAAAAACTCTCAAAAATGTGCGCAGGTGAAAAATCACCGGCAATATCAATTACAATATGGGATCCAAAAACTCTCAAAAATGGGCGCGGGTGAAAAATCACCGGCAATATCAATCACAATATAGGATCCCAAAAACTCTCAGGAATTGTGTGCGGGTGAAAAATCACCGGCAATATCAATTACAATATAGGATCCAAAAAAACTCTCAAAAAATGTATGCGGTACGTTATGGTCTGCACTCACTAGTAGTGTACACTATAATTATTGTATGCGATCATAAATGCAAGTCCAGATCCTCACCGCTGACCACCAATGTTAGAAATGGGGGTCTCTAGTTGGCAATGGCTGGCCACTGTCCAAGTAGGGACCCTTCTTCCTAAGTCAGAGTGAGTGGGCTACCCTCTTTAATACCCCTGCTCAACCCTGTGGTAACGTAGCACGAGCAGGTAGGCTTATCTCAGAGGCAGGGTGTGAAGCATTTATGACCATACACAATAACACAGTGAGGAACACTACAAAGGGACACCACACAAGTAGTTATAAACAATGAGTATCTTTCTATAAAGGCAGATTTATCACAAGACCAATAACTGTAAGAGCCACAATACTGTCAAAAATAGGATAGCTGTTGAAGGGCTGTCAAAGATAGTTCAAAGGTTGCAAGAATAAGGTTCAAATTCCAGGCAGGAGTCTCTGCGCCCCTTTCTCGTTCAGAGGTTGCAAAAATAAGGTTCAAATTCAAGGCAGTGGTCTCTGCGACCCTTTCTCTCATAAGACTGTCAAAAATAGGATGGCTGTTGAAGGACTGTCAAAAAATAGTTCAAAGGTTGCAAAAATAAGGTTCAAATTCAAAGCAGTGGTCTCTGCGACCCTTTCTCTCACAAAGTACCTGGGTTTAGTAGCAAAACCAACAAAATGTCGCAAAGAAGTGGTAGCGATGATTCTCGGCTCGCGAGGCCGGCGATGCATTGAAATCCTTGCCGCAAGGGAGGATGATGCGCCGATCTGCATGATGCGTGCGGAGACACTGCGACCAACTTCTGCACGCTAGGCCGCCGATGCGATGACTTTCTTGCCGCGAGGGAGAAGTCGATGCGACGATCCTGTTGCGCTGTGCGATTGTGTTGCGATGCGAAGAGATGACGCTCCGCGAGGAGCGACAAAATCCGGTGCGATGCGATGAAAATGGCGGACGCACGGCGTCCGCAAAGCGATGTCTTGAAGCGATGATTTCTTTAGGGGTTGAGAGCACTCGGCGACAGCAGCGCGATGATTTTTCCAGCGCGTCTCAGCTGCAGCGGCTCGCAAAGGGGCGTTAGCGATGGTTTCGTGTTGCGAGCACCCAGCGGCAGCAGCGCGATGATTTTTCCAGCGCTCTCGGCTGCAGCGGCTCGCAAACGTGCGTTAGCGACGATTTCCAGCACTCTTTTCTCTGAAGCAAAACTAGAGGCCCTGGAACTCACAGGAGCCTCATCAGCAGATAGCAATCCTCGCAGGGAGGAAGCAGGAGGTTGGTGGTGGAGTCAGATGTGCCTGAGACTCCAGCAGGAGGCTAGCTCTTTTCCTAGCCCTTGGGTAATTGCTGTAACAAAAATAAAAGTTCTCTCAAAAGTTCCTTTTCCTCTTCTTCAAGGTCCAGTGGTCACTGCTGCACGCCAGTGCAAGAAACAACAGACCAGCACAGGGACAGTCACTTCCTGCAGATTCCTCCAGTGGCACGGACAGAGTTTCCTCTCCAGATCCAAAAGCAATACAAATTGTAGGGGTTTGAGCACAGATATTTATACCCCAAAAGTCTTTGTTCTCAGAAGCTACAAGTCACTGAACCTAGCCAGAACCAGTTCTGCTCAGGCCTGGAGCACTTTGTTTACCAGGCTGCATTCTTCCTTTCAGAAAGAGGGGTCTGCTAGCAGACACACAGTAGGAGGTGGAGCCAGCATTCACCTTGCCAGGCACAGCCCTATTCAGGTCAAGGAGCCACCCCTCCCCACACTCTAAATGCAGATCTCTTTATTCAACCCAGGTCTGACTCAGCCTGCCCTGCCCCTCTAAAACCAGACAGCCAATACACATAACAGCAGAGCACACTGGAAGGCTTAGGCAAGAAAATACCTACTTTCTAAAAGTGGTATTTTCAAACACAGAATATAAAAATAAACTTCACTAAAAGATGTATTTTAATATTCTTAGCTCAGGCATACTAAATTCGTTTTTCTACCATGTTCCTGGGGTCAGTTAGGACTATAGAATGTAATAGTCAAACTGCCCATTCTAGCCTATGAGGAACAGGTAGCCTTACAGTAGTGAAAAACGAAATGGGGCATAATTCACTACCAGGACATGCTACACACAGCAAGGCGTGTCCTACCTACACATACAATGCACTACCATAGGGGTGACTTACAAAATGCCAAGGGAAGGTTCAGGGGCTGGGAAGTGGGTGCACTTCACAGCCAAGATGGCAGTTCTGGACTGCACACAGACACTGCAGTGGCAGGTCTGAGACACACTTTACAAGCTGCTTCTGTGGGTGGCACACATCAGTGCTGCAGGCCCACCAGCAGCATTTGGTTTACCAGCCCTGGGCACACACAGGCCACACTACTAGGGACTAACAGGTAAACTAAATAAGCCAATCAGGGATATACCAATTCACATAGTCATATTTACAAAGGGAGAGCATATGCACTTTAGCACTGAACAGCAGTGGTAAAGTGCCCAGAGTCATAAAACCAACAGAAACAGATCAGCAAAAATACAGGAGGCAGGCAAAAAGTTTAGGGGTGACCCTGCAAAAAGGGCCATTTCCAACACAACCCCCTTCCAGCCAAAACGCAGGGTAGACCAATCACTACTTTGATGGGCTTCCCTGCTTCGAGCGATAGAACACGGAACTGGCCCGCAACTGCAGGGGCATATGGCAGCTCTACTCCAATCTGAACCCTGGTGGATCCCTCTGTCCACACTCCTAGGGCCCACTAAGATAACCAATGGGGAACTCTTCCCCTCACCTGTGGATACCACCTGTGCAGCATCTAACCTTAACTGGCCCCCAGGTGTGTCCCAACAGATAAACAACAAGCCCCAGTAGTCATTGACAGTAGTCAGTGATAAAATCCAAGCCCTATACCTCTCAGGGCTCTCAAACTTTGTGGCATCAGAGAGTGCGGGGCAGTAACCCCAGGTGTCTGGCACCTTTTGTCCACTCTCCCTCCTGTCAGGTCAGGCAACGCGTCCTGACACTGACCCACCAGCCCTGGGCCTGTACCCAACGGCGGGGCTAGCGACTGGGGTGGGCTCCCCACACCCGGTCCTTCTCTTTGGGGCTCGGTACCCTCCCACTTGGAGCGGTACCCCCTCCCAGAATTGTCAGAGCACCTGAGGCAGGTGTCCTGCATAATTCGCCCACCAGTTCAGGGGTTCTATCCTGCAACTGGTATCCCAGCATAGGGTCTGTACCCTTAGACTGGGCGGAGGTCAGGGGTGAGGCTGCCCTCTCCCCGCCCCTTTACTGGGGCCCGGCACCCTCCCACCTGGAGAGGTGCCTCCATAACACAAACCGGGAGGGGCACTGTTAGCAGTTGCCCCTTCCTCCAGATCAGGGGGACACCCTGAACCTGGCCCCCAACCTAGGGTGTGTACCCTTAGGCTGGGCCTGTGCCTGGCAACCCAGGACTTCTGGGGGAGTACACCAATTCCCCCAAGGAAAATACACTCTTCCACTAGTTCAGGGCCTTGTCCCTGCAACTGATCCATCAACCTGGAAAAACCCTCAGGTGGTACTGGGGTCAGAGGCGAGGACTCCCTCCCTCTGCACCCCCTTCCAGCATACTGCACCCTCCCACCTGGAGTGGTGCTTTTAGGAAAAAAATGGTCGGGACACTGCTTACAGTTGTCCCTTCCTCCAGGTCAGACAACACCTGGACCTGACTTACCATCCCAGGGACCAACCCCTGGGGTTGAACAACCGCCTGGCCACCCAGGACTTCCTGGGGAGCACACAGGCTCCCCTCAAGGGAAACACACCCCTCCACCAGTTCAGGGCCTGGACCCTGCAACTGACCTACCAACCTGAAAAAACCCTCAGGGTGCACCGGGGTCAGAGGCGAGGACTCCTCCCTCTGCACCCCCTTCCAGCATACTGCACCCTCCCACCTGGAGTGGTGCTCTTGGAAAAAATGGTCGGGACACTGCTTACAGTTGTCCCTCCCTCCAGGTCAGACAACTCCTGGACCTGACTTACCAACCCAGGGACCAACCCCTGCGGCTGAACAACTGCCTGGCCAACCTGGACTTCCTGAGGGTGACACATACCTAGCATGTTTCGTGACAGTCTGCCTGGCACAGAGCTCACGACCTCCTGTCCCTCTGACAGTGCGTGAAGATGCCCCAGGACAGAAGTGGCGTCACCATGGCCAATCCTATGAGGCTCAGCCCTTCTGGCTGGCCCCTGACCCACTGGTTCTTCCACTGGGGACTCTTTCCCCCTTTCATCCCTCAGACTGGACTTCTGTACCCTCCCCCTAGGAGTGGCACTGCCAGGCACAAGAACTGATGGAGGCCTGACTACAGGCACTCCCAGCTCACCTAACACTGGGGTACCCCCACAATGGACGGTCCATCCAGACAGACTAGGCTCCCCACCTGGTGTTCCCTCATGGAACCATCCAGTCCTGGGGACTGAGGCTGGGGCACTTCGGGACCTATCCCAGTCTCACTCCTGCTCCCACGAGACAGGATGTGAGGCCCTACAACCTCCTCACTACAAGGGGACCCAGCTGTAACACTCCTAACCTTTCCCAGCACTCTGGGTTGGAAAACTTCTGAACCACTTCTCTTAGGGTCATTCCCTAATGCCTCTACAGAGCCTCTGGTACTCACCCAGAGGTCTGCCTCCTGCGCAAGTTCCCTAGGATCAGAGAACTCGCACTCTAACACATGTTGGTTTAGCTCTGGAAAATAGGAACTCACAATATGCTCTCCCACAATTGGATTACACAGTTCCACGCAGGTGCTAACCTTTACCTCACAATCCAGTGTCTCACACACGTACCCCACACCACTCTCTTGAAGTGGGCGAGACATTAACTGACTGTCTCTATCACTCAATCCACACTCTTCTGGGCGGTCCTCACACTCATACACCAGGACTTCAACCACGGGGAACCCCTCTCCCTGCACCTCTCATCCAGAGTCGGTAGAGTATCCCTCCTTTCACTAGGACTATGGGCCCCTGCGCTAGTTCCCCAATCCACCTCAGGGACACTGCACACCAATGGAGCTATCTCAGGTCCTTGAATCCCCTGGTGTAGATCAACCCCCTCCTTCCAAGTCAGGTGCCACATCCCTGTGTGGGTGTACTACACTGTCATCACTATCTACTTCAATTTTGCTGCCACCACTGGACCCCACCCTCTCTGGGGAATCCAGACAATTAAAACTGCGCTCCAGGGGTAACCTCCCCTCTGGAGCTAACTTCTCCTTTTCTGCTATCTGCGCTAGGTGCGCCTCCAGCTGGGCAATCTCTATTTGGAGCCTCTCCAATTCCAGCTGGTACTCCCTCTCCCTCTGTCTGTCCAACTCCTCTGGGGACCATGAAGGGGATTGGGCACTACCCTGTGCACTAGATCCAGCAAGGGACTCCCTACCTATGGGACCTTCCCGCCTGTCCCCCAACTCCTCTGGGGACCATGAGGGGAATCTGGCACTACCATAGGCACTAGGCTCATCAAGGAACTCCCCACCTATGAGATATTCCATAACACTTTCTTCCTCCTCTTCAGACTCTCTAGAGCCACCCTCAGACCAACTACCCTCTTGGTAGGTGTACTGGGACTCCAAGAATCTCCATCTGTCTTGTTGCCAAAGTCTCAGGGATGACTGCAGGGATAGCTGAGTCTCCTTCCTACTCACTGCTAAGCCCTTCTCCTCACAGAACCCCCTTAGCTCCTCTAGACTGTAGGTTAACAGATCATCTATATAAAAGGTAGGTCTCATTTCAGCAAGACCCATTGTAGCAATATCTGGCAATATCAATAATAAAACAAATAGGCTTGCCCGTTGTAACAATCATGGGCAATATCAAATAACAGATAGAAGAAAACTTCTCAAGAAAATGTATGCGGGTAAAAATCACCGGCAATATCAATCACAATATAGGATCCAAAAACTTTCAAAAATGTATGCGGGTACTATCACCGGCAATATCAATAAACAATAGGCTTGCCCATTGTAACAATCACGGGCAATATCAATAAAAGATAGACGAAAACTTCTCAAGAAAATGTATGCGGGTAAAAAATCACCGGCAATATCAATCACAATATAGGATCCAACAATTCTCAAAAATGTATGCGGGTACTATCACCGGCAATATCAATAAAACATAGGCTTGCCCATTGTAACAATCTCGGGCAATATCAATAAAAGATAGAAGAAAACTTCTCAAGAAAATGTATGCGGGTAAAAAATCACCGGCAATATCAATCACAATATAGGATCCAACAATTCTCAAAAATTTATACGGGTACTATCACCGGCAATATCAATAAAAATAGGCTTGCCCATTGTAACAATCACGGGCAATATCAATAAAAGATAGAAGAAAACTTCTCAAAAAAATGTATGCGGGTGAAAAATCACCGGCAATATCAATCACAATATAGGATCCAAAAACTCTCAGAAATGTGTGCGGGTGAAAAATCACCGGCAATATCAATTACAATATGGGATCCAAAAACTCTCAAAAATGTGCGCAGGTGAAAAATCACCGGCAATATCAATTACAATATGGGATCCAAAAACTCTCAAAAAATGGGCGCGGGTGAAAAATCACCGGCAATATCAATCACAATATAGGATCCCAAAAACTCTCAGGAATTGTGTGCGGGTGAAAAATCACCGGCAATATCAATTACAATATAGGATCCAAAAAACTCTCAAAAATGTATGCGGTACGTTATGGTCTGCACTCACTAGTAGTGTACACTATAATTATTGTATGCGATCATAAATGCAAGTCCAGATCCTCACCGCTGACCACCAATGTTAGAAATGGGGGTCTCTAGTTGGCAATGGCTGGCCACTGTCCAAGTAGGGACCCTTCTTCCTAAGTCAGAGTGAGTGGGCTACCCTCTTTAATACCCCTGCTCAACCCTGTGGTAACGTAGCACGAGCAGGTAGGCTTATCTCAGAGGCAGGGTGTGAAGCATTTATGACCATACACAATAACACAGTGAGGAACACTACAAAGGGACACCACACAAGTAGTTATAAACAATGAGTATCTTTCTATAAAGGCAGATTTATCACAAGACCAATAACTGTAAGAGCCACAATACTGTCAAAAATAGGATAGCTGTTGAAGGGCTGTCAAAGATAGTTCAAAGGTTGCAAGAATAAGGTTCAAATTCCAGGCAGGAGTCTCTGCGCCCCTTTCTCGTTCAGAGGTTGCAAAAATAAGGTTCAAATTCAAGGCAGTGGTCTCTGCGACCCTTTCTCTCATAAGACTGTCAAAAATAGGATGGCTGTTGAAGGACTGTCAAAAAATAGTTCAAAGGTTGCAAAAATAAGGTTCAAATTCAAAGCAGTGGTCTCTGCGACCCTTTCTCTCACAAAGTACCTGGGTTTAGTAGCAAAACCAACAAAATGTCGCAAAGAAGTGGTAGCGATGATTCTCGGCTCGCGAGGCCGGCGATGCGTTGAAATCCTTGCCGCAAGGGAGGATGATGCGCCGATCTGCGTGATGCGTGCGGAGACACTGCGACCAACTTCTGCACGCTAGGCCGCCGATGCGATGACTTTCTTGCCGCGAGGGAGAAGTCGATGCGACGATCCTGTTGCGCTGTGCGATTGTGTTGCGATGCGAAGAGATGACGCTCCGCGAGGGAGCGACGAAATCCGGTGCGATGCGATGAAAATGGCGGACGCACGGCGTCCGCAAAGCGATGTCTTGAAGCGATGATTTCTTTAGGGGTTGCGAGCACTCGGCGACAGCAGCGCGATGATTTTTCCAGCGCGTCTCAGCTGCAGCGGCTCGCAAAGGGGCGTTAGCGATGGTTTCGTGTTGCGAGCACCCAGCGGCAGCAGCGCAATGATTTTTCCAGCGCTCTCGGCTGCAGCGGCTCGCAAACGTGCGTTAGCGACGATTTCCAGCACTCTTTTCTCTGAAGCAAAACTAGAGGCCCTGGAACTCACAGGAGCCTCATCAGCAGATAACAATCCTCGCAGGGAGGAAGTAGGAGGTTGGTGGTGGAGTCAGATGTGCCTGAGACTCCAGCAGGAGGCTAGCTCTTTTCCTAGCCCTTGGGTAATTGCTGTAACAAAAATAAAAGTTCTCTCAAAAGTTCCTTTTACTCTTCTTCAAGGTCCAGTGGTCACTGCTGCAGGCCAGTGCAAGAAACAACAGACCAGCACAGGGACAGTTACTTCCTGCAGATTCCTCCAGTGGCACGGACAGAGTTTCCTCTCCAGATCCAAAAGCAATACAAATTGTAGGGGTTTGAGCACAGATATTTATACCCCAAAAGTCTTTGTTCTCAGAAGCTACAAGTCACTGAACCTAGCCAGAACCAGTTCTGCTCAGGCCTGGAGCACTTTGTTTACCAGGCTGCATTCTTCCTTTCAGAAAGAGGGGTCTGCTAGCAGACACACAGTAGGAGGTGGAGCCAGCATTCACCTTGCCAGGCACAGCCCTATTCAGGTCAAGGAGACACCCCTCCCCACACTCTAAATGCAGATCTCTCTATTCAACCCAGGTCTGACTCAGCCTGCCCTGCCCCTCTAAAACCAGACAGCCAATACACATAACAGCAGAGCACACTGGAAGGCTTAGGCAAGAAAATACCTACTTTCTAAAAGTGGTATTTTCAAACACAGAATATAAAAATAAACTTCACTAAAAGATGTATTTTAATATTCTTAGCTCAGGCATACTAAATTCGTTTTTCTACCATGTTCCTGGGGTCAGTTAGGACTATAGAATGTAATAGTCAAACTGCCCATTCTAGCCTATGAGGAACAGGTAGCCTTACAGTAGTGAAAAACGAAATGGGGCATAATTCACTACCAGGACATGCTACACACAGCAAGGCGTGTCCTACCTTACACATACCATAGGGGTGACTTACAAAATGCCAAGGGAAGGTTCAGGGGCTGGGAAGTGGGTGCACTTCACAGCCAAGATGGCAGTTCCGGACTGCACACAGACACTGCAGTGGCAGGTCTGAGACACACTTTACAAGCTGCTTCTGTGGGTGGCACACATCAGTGCTGCAGGCCCACCAGCAGCATTTGGTTTACCAGCCCTGGGCACACACAGGCCACACTACTAGGGACTAACAGGTAAACCAAATAAGCCAATCAGGGATATACCAATTCACATAGTCATATTTACAAAGGGAGAGCATATGCACTTTAGCACTGAACAGCAGTGGTAAAGTGCCCAGAGTCATAAAACCAACAGAAACAGGTCAGCAAAAATACAGGAGGCAGGCAAAAAGTTTAGGGGTGACCCTGCAAAAAGGGCCATTTCCAACAATGGTGTCAAGTCATCGGCCTGCCTGAAGCACCTCCTCCTGTGATCATGGAACGAGGCCCACAGCAGCCATGGGTGTGTGCCAGCATGGACTTTGGGTGACTTCCTAACAGTCAGTAGGCCCTCGTCTTGATCAATGATCATACCAAGTACCCTGAAGTAGAGTGGTAACATCTCAAGCAGCCACTGAGGTGACCTCTAAACTCGAAAAGATGATTGCCACCACCGCTCCTCCGAGAGTTCCGCACAGACAATAGTCCATCCTTCCAAAGCCAGCAATTTTCAGCTACCTACAGTCCTGGGGTATCTGGCTCAAGAAAGTTACTCCCAGGTGACCTCAAACCAATGGCGAGGTAGAGTGCTTCATGTGCACCCTTAACGAAGTCTCTCACATCACACATGTGAACAAACAACCATTGGAATAAGCGATCTATGCGTTCCTGCGATAATATCGCCAGACCTCTCGTTCCACCACTGGACAAGCCCCAGGACGCGTCAGCATGGGGCGAGTAATTGCTGACACCATCCCACACCACCCTAGTTGGGCACCACCACCCATCGATGATGCTATGACTTTGCAGAGAAGAAGAAAACACCAACCACAAGGCAAGTGTCCACCGTGGAGCTCAGCTATCAGATCTCCGTCCTGGTGACATAGTGTTTGTGAAAGACAGGCACCCAGGCAGTAACTTCCGACTTCCTTTTGAACTTCCCCCTTAAGCCATAATGCTGTGCCAGGGCACCATGATCACCACCCGGCATGGCGATGAAGAAATCACTCGCAACATCTCTTTCTTAAAGCTTGTCTAGGCTGACAAGGAGGCAAATTTAGTAGCACACAAAGTCAAGGGGCCAAAACAGCACTGTACTGATGAGGCACCTCCAACACCAGCTACAAGACCACCAGAGGCAGTGCTGATCCGGGCCATACTAGCCCAAAGAGTGACACACCGTCAAATCCCCTCACAAGGCCTTCAAAACAACCCCTGCCACCCCTAACACGCCTGGCGCCAACCATCGAGAGCCCAGTGAAAGGGATGACTGCACAAGGTATCTCCTCGGGCACAACCAGGCACTGTCCTTT
This sequence comes from Calotriton arnoldi, assembly GCA_963921515.1. NCBI lineage: Eukaryota > Metazoa > Chordata > Amphibia > Caudata > Salamandridae > Calotriton > Calotriton arnoldi. Next base: position 99,532 of record CAWUFW010019666.1, read on the forward strand.
CGACTCAGAGACTGCCTGGTGAGATCGAAGTTTGCATGTTTGACCTATCGATATTATGTGTCTGAGTTAATTGCTTAGATGGATGTTAAATGTTTGTGTTTCAGTTGAAGGTAAGGAGGGATGTAATGTTGGCTGTTCTAATTGACAAGGTGGAGACCGGGAGAATCTCCCGCAGACGAGTCTGTTTGATCTCCCCTGTGTGCAGTGCACCGTGTCTAATAAAAGGCATAGGGAGTGGCTGCTCTGGCCGTCACCCGCTGAATGCTGAGAGTATAATTTCTGTCTCTCCCTCATACGTGATGCCGCGCCCACCGTCACGTGCTGACAGGCCACATTCTGACACGGCGGGCGGCCTGCACAGCCAGCGATATTACAATGGTGGGCTGTGAAACCTCTATACTCTGAAGAATGATGAAGAGTTAGGAACTCCAAGTTCCACTGGTGCATGATGCATGATGACCATGGCATTTTGTATACCACTTGCATATAATAGTGAATTATGAGCCCTATAAACCAACAGTCTATGATGGCAAGGAGGGTAGTCTGTGAGGTATTGGTTTATAATGGTGAGCTGGTAAATCAATATATAACTGGTGACCCATGGGGAGCACAGAATCCAGTAAATCAGCGGTGTTTGATGAGGAGTTGGGAAGCCTGTATTCTACAGGGGCATAAGGAGCTGGAAAACACCTTTACCACTGGTATAGGATGGGAAGTTGAGAAACCTGTATATTACTGGTGAATGAGGAGAAGTTAGGAAGCTAGTATATCACAGGTGTATGTTGAGAAGATGAGCTGCCTGTATAGCAATGGTATCTAATGGTTAGCTGGTGTGTGTGTTTAATACTCGTTTATGATGGCCTTCTCGGCAACTAGCATACTTCTGCTGTATGATGATGAAACGGAAAGCCTCTATGCTGCTTGTGTATAATAGTGAACAGTGAAACCTGTGTGACAGGAGAATGCTGAGGAGCCAAGAATCCTGTGTACCGCTGGTTCATCATGGTGAGCTCGGCACTTTGAATACCACTGGTGTATGATGGTGAATTGTGAGTCTATGATGGTGAGCTTGGATTCCTGCATACTTCTGGTGCATGATAGTGAGCTATTACGTCACTGTAATGCTGATAACTGATGAAAAGGTGAGAGGCCTGCATGTCACTCGTATATGATGGGGGTGTGAGAATCCTGATTCTACTCCTCTAATGAGCTAGAGATATATAAATAATAAAAAGCAATAAAAGGTCTGTACAAACGCGTTTATTGAGGTGATATATCATGTGGGCTTGAATGGAATCATTTTGGGGGCTCCTTTTTAAAAGAACGCTCATTCCTCACCCACCAAGCTGGCAAGCTTCATTATCCTCTACCTAGGTCAAAGAGCAAACATGCAATGAAGGATGCAAATTTGATGGGTGAGAGTTTTGGGTCATTTTGAAAAGGAACCCCGTAAATGATTCAAATCAATCTGTACCCTTTTGTTGTTTTTGTGGTTAAATAAGGGTGATGGCTGCCAGGTCTCACTCTCAATTCCATCTCACTCCTGCCTGTGTCATGTGAGGAGTAAGGAGCTGGAAAGCCTGTATACCACTGGTTCATGATGGGAAGTTGAGGAACCTGCATATCAATAGCATTTGATTGTGAGCTGAGGGTCCCGTGTACCACTGATGTAGACGATGAGAACTGAACCCAGTATACCACTGATTTATGACTTTAAGCTGGAAAGCTTGTACACCACTCACAAAAGATGGAGAACTTGGAAACTGGTATACGATTGCTGCACAATGGTGAGATGGAAAGTGTGCTTATGAAGGTGAATTGGCTTGTCTGTGTATGACTGGTTCATAATAAGGTTCAGTGAAGCTTCTATACCACCGGTGTATAATTGTGTACTAAGAAGTGTGCGTATACTATAGGTGCATGTTTACCTGGGACTACTTATGGAGGCCGACAAAGGAGTGCTAAAAGCAAGGTCATCTGCGCCCGTCCACACCTGGACTGCCCCCAGCGCCAGGACCCCTGGCTCTTTCACCCCACGAAGCTACATCGCCGCAGACCTAAGAGCCTTGGACCCCAGATGCACCAACAACCACTGCTGCCGCACATCCCCACGCACCACTAGAGAACCATTCTCCTGCTGATACTGCCGCTTCACCTTCAGCACCTTCAGAAACCAATGACTCTAGAGAAACTGCTAACGCGACTGCGTCCACCATGTTCAACCAAGACCACCGCGGCAAAACTCCAATGCATTCTACTCAACGCATGATCACTTGGCAAACACGCCATGAAGATCTGGGACACGATCTCATCCCTCACCTCGGACGTCATCTTCCTCACAGAGACCTGGGTAACTCACCAGGACCAAACCAACAAACACAGAGGTGGAATCACCATCATCTACAAGGACACCATCCGCTAAACGACATCCCCAGAATACCCGACCCCGATAATGGAACACCTTAACTTCCAACTCCACATAGATGGAAAATGCACCATCAGAGGCACCCTTGCCCACAGGCCACCAGGACCGCAGCCCAACTCGGCAATGCCATCCTAGACCTCATTGCCCCAATTGCAATCGGCTCCGAGCACTACATCTTCCTAAGGGACCTCAACTTCCACCTTGATGACCCCAACAGCGCAAACCCCACTGACCTTCTGGACAGCATGAGCAACATCGGACTCAAGCAGCTTGTCACTGACCCTACCCACATCGCAGGACACATGCTTGACCCCATCTTCACCTCCAGCGACATAGTCAAGTACAACCACACCACACAACTCACATGGTCTGACCACTACAGCGTCCACTTCACCATCTCGGGACACACCAACGCCAGCCCGAGCCCCCCAGATCCATGGGCAGAGACTGGAAAAAGATATCTGAAGACCAGTGGAACAGCGCTGTCTGCTACCAACTCCCAGACTCTACACCTGACCCGAAACATACAGCAAAAAACTTCTCCCAGTGGATCACAGAATACACTGATGCAATCGCCCCCACCAAGATAGCCAAGCTCACACCCACAAATACAAACCCCGAACACCTGCTCACCCACTGTGACCTCCTCACCATGCAAGACACCATCTTCATCATGAACTCTGTGTTCTCTGGAGCATCCATGGACCCCTGCCACACCACGTCTTCAAGCTTGAAAGCAAGACAATCAGCGACGAGCTCAGGAAAGTCCTGAACACCTCCATCACCTCAGCCTTCTTCCCTGAGAACTGGAAACACGCTGAAGTGAAGCCCCTCCTGAAAATACCATCCGCCGATCCAACCAAACCAAAGAACAAAGGTCCTTGAGAAAGCGATCAACGCGCAACTCACCCAACACCTAAAATACCACAGCCTCCTGGACCCCTCTCAATCTGGATTTCAAGCCAACCACAGCACCGAGCCAGCCTGATCGCAACCACCGATGACATCAGGGCCCTCCTGGACCACAGGGAAATGACAGCCCTCATCCTCCTGGACCTGTCAGCCACGTTTGACACCATCTCCCATCACATCCTGATCAACAGACTCCACCACATCGGGATCCAAGGAGACACCCTCAAATGGATCACCTAATACCTCACCGGTAGATCCCAGAGGATCCATCTCCCACCATTCACCTCGGAGCCCAAGAAAATAATCTGCGAAGCCCCCCCCCAGGATTATTCCCTCAGCCCCACCCTCTTCAACACCTACATGACCCACCTGGCTGACACCGTCAGATCCCACAGGCTCAACATAATTTCCTATGCCGATGATGCCCAGTTCATCCTCTCACTGTCCGAAGACCCCTCCACCATTAGAGCCAACTCACACAGATGCATGAAAAACATCGCTGACTTGATGAAGGACAACTGTCTCAAACTCAACACGGACAAGACGGAAGTCCTCATCTTTGGGAACACCACCTCGCCATGGAACGATGCATGGTGGCCTATGGAACTTGCCCCCCCCCACCAGACCATGCCCACAACTTGGGCATGACCCTGGACAGCGAGCTATCTATTAAGAAGCAAGTCAACGTGGTCTCATCTGCCTGCTTCCACACCCTTTGCATGCTCCACAAGCTCTTCAGGTGGCTCCCAGTCAACACCATAAGGACCATCATGCAGGCCCTCATAACCAGCAAACTGGATTACAGAAACACACTCTACGTAGGAATCGCAGCAACCTCCTGAAGAGATTCAATACTATACAAAACTCAGAGGCAAGACTCATGCTTGACCTTCCCAGAAGGACCTCAACACCCTACACTGGCTTCCAATCCAGAAGAAATGCCAGTTCAAGAGGCCCACTCTTACAAGGCCCAGCAAAATAAAGGACCAGCATACATCAACAAATGCCTGACCTTCCACCAACCAACCAGACACCTTTAATTTGCTTCCCTCTCCCTCGCAGACACCCCACGGACCCACTGAACCAACAGTGGAGGAGGAGTATCCTTCTCGCACCTGGCAGCCAAGGTATGGAACAACCTTCCCCTGCACTTCAGGACCACACCATCACTCAAGCAATTCAGGAAAGAACTCAAGACTTGGCTGTTCGAATGACAACCCACCACACAGCAGCCAACATCTCCAGCACCTCGAGACCCTCACGGGTGATTTGCAGTGCTCTATAAATGATTGATTGGGAAGCCTATATACCTCTGATTAATAATGGTAAGCGGAGCCGAGAAGTCTGTACACTGCTGGCTGATCTCTTATGGTGAGGTAGAAAGGCTGTATACCACTGAAGCTTGATGAAGAGCAGGGACACCTTTGTACCACTGGTGTATGATGCTAAACTGGTAAGTCTGTATTCCACTAATGCAAGGTGGGGACCTAGGAAGCCTGTATATCACTGGTGTTTGATGAGAAAAGGGAAACCTGTATATCACTTTTGTATGATGTTGAGCTGGGAAGGATTTGTTCAGTTGTGGCATCATGGGGAGGAAGAATGCCTGTATACGGTTGGGCAAATGGAGGAGCAGATATATAGAAGAGTTGGAGAGCCTTCACACTGCTGGTATATGATGAAGAGCTGGTAAACCTGCACACATCTGTATGCAATTGTGAGCTGGTATGCAAATATACCATTGATATATGAAAAGAACCTAGGAAGCTGGAGTGATGAGGAGCTAGGTAGTCTGTATAGCATTGGTATATTATGGTAAGCTAGTACATCAGTTTGTTACTGGCATAAGATTGTCACGTTGGCAATAAGCATACTGTTGTTGTATGACAGGGAAATGCTAAGTCTCTATGTGACTGGCTTATGAGGGTGAGCTCTTCAGCCTGTGAGTGATGTCGACAGCCTGTGTACCACTGATTCATCACAGTGAACTTGGCAGCATGAACTGCAGAGGATTATTATGGAGATCTGTGAAGCTTCTATACAACTGGTCTCTGAAAGTGAGCTGAGAAGCATATTTACCACTGGTCTCTGAAAGTGAGCTGAGAAGCATGTTTACCACTGGTGGATGATGGTGAGCCAAGAAGCATGTTTACCACTGGTCCTTGAAGGTTAGCTGAGTGGAATGTTTACCACTGACGGATGCTGGTGAGCTGAGAAGCATGTTTACCACTGGTGGATGATGGTGAGCTGAGAAGCATGTTTACCACTGGTGGATGATGGTGAGCTGAGAAGCATGTTTACCACTGGTAGGTGATGGTGAGCTGAGAAGCATGTTTACCACTGGTCTCTGAAGGTGAGCTGAGACGTATGGCGGATGATGGTGAGCTGAGAGGCATGTTTACCACTGGTGGATGATGGTGAGCTGAGAAGCATGTTTATCACTGGTCTCTGAAGGTAACCTAAGAAGCATGTTGACCACTGGTCTCCGAAGGTGAGCTGAGAAGCATGTTTATAACTGGTGGATGATGGTGAGCCAAGAAGCATGTTTACCACTTGTCTCTGAAGGTTAGCTGAGAGGAATGTTTACCACTGATGGATGATGGTGAGCTGAGAAGCATGTTTACCACTGGTGGATAATGTTGAGCTGAGAGGCATGCTTACCACTGGTGGATGATTGTGAGCTGAGAACCATTTTTACCACTGGTGGATAATGGTGAGCTGAGAGGCATGTTTATCACTGGTGGATGATTGTGAGCTTAGAAGCATATTTACCACCGGTCTCTGAAGGTGAGCTGAGAAGCATGTTTACCATTGGTGGATGATGGTGAGCTGAGAAGCATGTTTACCACTGGTGGATAATGGTGAGCTGAGAAGCATGTTTGCCATTGGTGGATGATGGTGAGCTGAGAAGCATGTTTACCACTGGTATCTGAAGGTAAGCTAAGAAGCATGTTTACCACTGGTGGATGATGGTGAGCTGAGAAGCATTTTTACCACTAGCGGATGGTGGTGAGCTGCTAAATAACACTGGTGATGAATAATGAGAAGCTGGGAAGCCTGTATTCTATTTTTGTATATTAAGGAGCTGGGAAGCCTGTCAGCCACTGATAATTGAAATCTGCGCAGCCTGAATACAACTGGGGTAGGATGAGAATTTGGGGCGCCTGAATATATGTATGATGATGAATTGGAAAACCAGCAAATAATTAATTTATGATAGTAAGCAGTGTATACCGCTGATGTATGCTGTTGAGATAGGAATTATTTAATCTCTAAATCCATGATGGTGAGCCGAGAAGACTATATTCCACTGGAGGCAAATGAGGTGCAGGGAAGCATGTATACTACTGGTGTATTATGGTATCCTGAGACGTCTGTGTGCCATAGATGTAAAATGGTGACACCTTGACTATGATAGTGAGCTGGGAATCCTTTATACAAGTGCTGTATTAGAGTCTGCTAACAAGCTTGTATACCTCTGGTGTATCATTGTGTCTCAGAGTATCTGTATTCCACTAGATACAATGGGGACCTGGCAATCCTGCATACCACTGGTATATGATTTTGTGCTAGCAAACCTGTACACCAATGATACATGCAGTGAGCCGGGAAGCCTGTATACCACTGATACGTTATGATGAATTAGTAAAACACATATCACTGGTGAATGATGAACTGGTAATGCTGTATGGGATGGGGAGTTGGGAGCTTGTATTTCAGTGGCATATGATGAGCTGTGAAGGATGCGTAACACCTGTGTATGATGGTGAGCTGGAAAGTCTGTATACCACCGGTGTATGACGAAGAGTTGGGAAGTCTATACAGCAATGGGTCATGATGGTGAGCTGGGAAGTCTGCATACAGCAGGTTGCATATTGTGAGGTGAAAAGCAATTATTCCACAGGTGTATGATGAGCAGCAAGGGAGCCTGTATCCCACTGGAGTATGTTGTTAATCGCTACTGCATTGAGTGTTACAATATGGAAACAAGCATTGGCATAGCCAATAGATCTCGCTTTTGGGACCTTATAAGTATTTAGTTATGCAGCACAATATCCTTGGTGCAACAACATCAACTGTTGCATGGCTAAACACTTATAAGGTTCAAGGTTTAGCCATGCAACAGCTGATGTTGTTGCACCAAGCATATTGTGCTGCAAAACTAAATACTTATAAGGTCCCAAAAGCGAGACCTATTGGCTATGCCAATGCTTGTTATGTCATAAGGTTTCTGCACATACACAGAGCTATGCACAGGATAATAGGACCCCGGAATACAGTGGTTTGCCTACCATATACCGTAGCACCCAAAACCCCAACCCAACTAGCTTAGCATCCCATTAGTACCAAAGCACCAATGATTGGACAACCCAGAACACGGTATCTTTATCTCAGGACTCGCAGAAGCAAGAACACTCTTTCGTCACTCACTCGTACTTGTCCACAATGCGCGTATGAAGAGACACAGGGTAGATTAAAATATTTATTTCAACTTACGTGCTCTAAGGTACAGTACACGTGTCAGCACTAATAGCATAATGCATATGAATAATATAAGCAGCATGGTTACAATTCCATAGAATACAAACGGGGAAAGCATTTCATAACTCAGTGGATAAATGTCTAAATAACATTACCACCCTCCCCGTGCAGTAAGATAGTTTATTATAAAAATAGAAGACCTCTGGGCTTTGACTAGCGAACCCTCATACCTCGGTCTCTAGATGCAGAACTACATCAGCAGACAATCACAGCTCTTCTCCCTGTTTTCCTGTTCGAGAAAGATTGGTATAGACAGAAAAGAGGTGTAGCCATGGGTTCGAAATTTTCACCCAGCTTTGCAAATCTTTTCATGGGACGCCTAGAAGAAGATTGGATATGGGGTGAAAAAGGGAGTCGCTTTAATGATTCAATCTTATTTTGGGGTCGATATATCGACGACTGTGTGTTGATATGGACAGGACCACAAGATAAATTAGACGACTTTTGTACCTACTTAAATTCCAATACTTATGACATGCGCTTTACACATCACAAAAGCAATTTAAACATCACTTTTCTAGACATAGAAATTTTTATCAACAACCATACAATTCAGACGCGCATTTTTCGAAAAGATACTGCATGTAATTCAATTCTCCATGCCCATAGTGCACACCCACCCCATCAGATTCGTGCGATTCCATATGGGGAATTTACTAGAGCTAGACGCAACTGTAGCAGAGACCACGAATTTGAAAGCTGTCTTTCAGCTATGAAAGCGAGGTTCCAGAATAGAGGATATACACATGTGAACTTAATGAAAGCAACCACCAGAATCAGAAACACTTGTCGGGAAGATACTATACGTGATAAGATCCGCAAGACAGACACCAACACAGTGAGACTAATTACAGATTTCAATGACTTAAGTGGGGTACTGTCCAGGAGTCTGAATAAACACTGGAAATTACTGATATCAGATACTACATTAGTACAACACATCAATAAGCATCCACAAATTACCTACAGAAGGGGTAGGACGCTTAGAACTAGACTCAGTCCAAGTTACCCAAGATCCATTACCAAAGAGACATGGCTACATGCACAGACTCTGGGTTTTTACAAGTGCGGCTCATGTGGCATTTGCAGGTGGGCCGCTGATTGCAAAAGCAATTTCACTGGTCCCGACAGAACATTTGATATTAGATTTAATATTAATTGCAACACTAAATATGTGGTCTACGTCCTAGAGTGCAAATGTGGTGGTAGGTATGTAGGGAGTACAATAAGGACACTAAGAGAGAGGATTGGAGAACATGTCAGAGCTCTGAAACACCAAGATCCCAGATATCCCATGGCCACACACATTTGGGAGTGTCCTTCTCAAAGTGTACACAAGAGTTTATTTTTTTATGGGATTGATATCACCACAGTAAGTCCAAGGGGAGGTAACCGGGAACTACGTCTAAGACGGTCTGAAGCAATTTGGATAATGCGTCTCGGAACCTATGAACATGGTTTTAATAGCGATCGAGAAATGCACTATTTCTTAGGAGATTAGTAATCGACTATCATCTGAAAAGTTCCATTTGGCTTTATAATGTGTATTTCTACTTTTCATGTTTTATATGTTTTCATTATCCGGATGGGTCAGCAAACTGTGATTGAGAAGACTTTGGCCCAAATTAATAAGTGGGATAACCTTACTATCTGTACATAAGACATTTGACATAAGAAGTTAGCCTTTTACACCTTGATCCCTACCTCTTCCATACACAACCTAATTTTGCTATTATGATACTTGTTGAATTACGGTGGGTATGCATAGTACTACAGTATAACGCCATAAAGCTCTTTCTTGTACGTCTATTGATGCTGATTAGGCGCATTGTATAATACTATCTAATCATGGAGCATGGAGGACCTATATAGTAACCTTTTGTAGATGCCTTAGATTTCTTTATCATTTACATAGCTTTGTTGTGTTTTGTTTATATTAATGGCTTTCATTCCTATTTTTCAACTGTTTAAAATATTATATGTTATAACGTTCTTTCTGATATGCCCGAATACGAATGACATATGTAACAGACTGTTTTCTGATGTAGCAATACTTACGTATTCAGGATTTAGGCTTCGCAATAATCGTCTACCTATTTGTGATAAGAACTCCTATATAATCATTGATGCCTCTCAGCTTTTATTTATTTTAATGTGCATTATATCAGCACTTTAGTTAAGATTGTTTTCTAAGCGGAACACGGATGACCGATGAATTTAAATTTCACTTTACACAATATAGAACGGGTCGATTCACATGCGTCACACAATATGGCCCTTTGACACTATTTCCGAACACTAGGAGGTGAGCGGTCTAGTTTCGACGGTGACCCGGTAGCTTATAACTACTTCCGGGGTACGTTTTTCTGTCTTCCGGTTTACTCTTTGCAGAAACACTAGCCACGGGTGCACTCGCCTTAAGGTAAGCGGTATGATTTGGTAGAGAGCCTTTTTCTACAGGTTGCGTTGAGATTGGTTTCGTTTTCAGGTCTTTCTGAGTGACGCTTTCTCTATCTATTTGAAGGATTCAAACTGGCACAACCTAAATATACAAGAAGGATTACCGAGCTCAAGTGACACTATCTAATTTACCGAGGGAAGATATATATACGTCGGCATATGACTTTGTTTAAGGTAATGCCTTGTCAATTCTATGGCAACCGTTTTATGAGTGTACTTTTGGTTATGATATACTTCTGATTGTAGGATTGTTCTAAAACTTTTTCTCATACAGATTATCCACTAAACTAATGGGATATCTCGTCGATTTGGACTTACTAATAGGACCCGCTGGGTCGGAATTATCACCAGTCAGGAGGTGAGATGTGTAGAAATTAGGGTAATTTTGCTATACTTACCAATGAGAGGCAACGAAATATAAGATACGATGGTTTTAGCCTTACGGTGCTATTTTTCGCCCACAGGTCTTAAGTCCTACCTTATTGCCTTTAGGTAGGCTTTTCATTTTAACCGTGTGTTTCTTGGTTGTTACAATACGCTATGGGTCACCGTCTTACCGCAAGCACGCTGGACACACTTTATCCGTTTCTAACCTCTTCACCACACACCTAGTCTGTTGTTCACCTTATGTTTTCTCTCACGCACTTTACCGTAAAATTTTCTCATTCAATTATAAGAAGGCTTGAATAAGTATAAAAAATGTTTGTGACATTTGCCGTTGGACTGTATCTTTGGAATATATATAATTTATATATTCATGCTTTTTAGCATCAGGACACAAACTCACGTCGGATTATTATGCATGACACCTCATGTTGTCACGTAATTCTTGTTCCATCCCGTTTTCTTCTTAGAATCTTGGCACTCTTCTTATATCTAATAAATGTCGGATTGACAGTACTAGCCTTATTCACATAATCATACGTATGTTATGTGACTTTGTTATTATCTATTATTTAATTATGATATAAGCCATGTTTATGTAATTGCAGCCCTGAGGAAGTCAAGGGTTACACACCCATTGACGAAACACGTGTTGGCTGGCATTTGATTCAACACTTCAGTAAAGGAACATTGGAAGAACGTTTCTCCTGTCGTCATTGTGCAAACAACGTTTACTTTGTGTTGTTTAAAATTTGTGTGTGTGCACAGGGCATGTTGCCATTTGTATAAACGGACTTGCGTCCTCTACTGAGGGTTTAGGTGTTCTCCCTCACCTGTGGCACCACAAGGTTACATTCTTTTATATACATTACGTTAACAGGTTAGCGCCACCTATACCTTGTGTTAAAAAAAAACCCCTTTCTCTTTTTATTACCCTCCCCTGGACAGTCCGGCGGCCAGGACAGAGGGCCAAAAAAAAAATCCAGCAGAGCACAGGGAGCGCCCAAACGGCGGAGGACAAGTCAATCCATGAAAGTGTAAGTGCAGAAAAAAGCCATACCCTCCAAGAGGACATCATTGGAATCGTCAAAAAACATAGATGCCATCCAATCCATGAGATCAAAAGAGCAGGAATGCTCCTCAGCAGAGGGAGCATCCAAAAGCAATGCGGGACAACTTGCGTGATAAACGAAATAGCTTTGATGTAGGAGATCCTGGGCAGCCGCCCAGATATCCCATTGCGCCAAAATCCCCAGTGCAGCCGCACGCGCCATACAGCCGGCAACGGAACAGTCCTGCTCATGGGCCTCTAAGGGACCCATCAACTGAACAAAATCCGGAACAGACAATGACGAATTGGAGAGGCAATAATCCAAAGTCCAGGTGAAAGGACAGCGGACACAAGTCATTACAGGTTGCACGCAAGTGAAATACGCAAAGCGAAAAGAAAGAGTATATGACACACTCAGTGTCGCCAATGGCAAGACACCAAAACCAGCCAAAAGGCGCTCACGGAGCAGCTGGAGGCGGTCCGGATCGAGCAGGTCCCATCGGGGAGCAGCCATTGCGCAGAAAACAAATTAATAGCAGGACACCAGCCGCCAAAGCGATGATCAACGGGAAACCGCCAAAGACGCTAGAAAAAATAGAATGAATAAATGCCGGGATGACACCAAAAATAGTTTGGAAGGAGGACACCAAACCAGACCCTACGACCTTAAAAAGTGTACCAGACCCTCAGTGTTAGATGCGTTAAAAATGCGATGAATTAACTCCCCAAAATGTTGGGGGAGATTAGTGTTCAAAAGGGCCTGTATTTCACTGTGGGTACTCGCCACCTGTAGAATGAATGTCTCCCGGGCGGACGTGAGCATAACTTCCTCGTTCAATAATAGTGCCTTTATTCTGCTCAGTCTATTGAAATCTGCCTCCATGGTAGGGATGGAAGGCCAAATAGAGATATCAACCTTGCCATGAGGGGGAGGAAAAGCACATTTTTGCAGCAAACAACCCTGTGCGAAACTGTTACAATGTAAGGAATGCCAGCCTGCAGGCCACAACAGTTTTCGTTATTTAAAAGTAAATAACTACCATTGGAAAGGAGAGTGAAAGTAGGAGAAATAACAGGAGCAGGAATACCTTTCAGCACACAAGCAAGATTAGGAGCGGAAACGCTACATGAGCCATGCAATTTAATGTGTTTACAAATAAGCGAATGACCCATAGTCGAGTCGCAGGACTCCCCCGTGAGAAAGACTTCCTTGCCGTCCCGAAGGCATTTATACATGAAAGGCAAGGACCAGAGTTCATGCAGGAAAGCACTGCCCAAGGGCTGGTAACGGCCCACAGGATAATGTTTCATGCACGAGTCAAATTCAAACAAGGAAAAAGGTAAAGCGATAACCCCATGAACTAGCCACACAGCAGAATCGAGTTCTGCAACAGAGAACGGCAAAGGATCCATCTTTTCGATATGTAATAAAGTGTAAGTTGCATCTTTCATGGACATGAATTGCTGTTTGTCGGTTAAATTAAAAGGTAGAAACAAGGCAGAGGTGTTAAGAAAATGCCAAGGAACTTTACCTAACTTGAGCGTTTGTAAAGTCCATGCAAATTGCATAACTGAACGCAATTGATTCTGACCATGATATAACACAGAAACATCATCTTGTACAATATCAACAACAGAGGACACAATATTCTCTAAAGTATAAATGCGAGAAGACAGGGTATTAATACTATTGTCAACAACAGCAAGCACCTTTTCCAAATTTGCTTGATCTATTTCCCGAAGACGGGAAGCAGCTTCAATTTGTGACAGCTTCCAGAGTTCATTATACGTTTCATAAATGAATCTCTTAGGTCGGGGACCACGAGGTCCCAAAACAAAGTCGGACAAATCAATATTGCCTGAAAGGAGGGACAAATGTTGTTTAACAGAATCAAGGGACGAATGTTGCAGCCATTGTTTGCATAATTTACCAACAGAATATGTAGTGACAGTACGGGAAGCAGTAAATCTCGGATCAGGCCTATCCTGTGTGTAGCTAGTACCTGAGTCGTGAAAACGCATTTGACATGCATTAGATGATATAGGCCATACCAACCAGGGTGACAGGTCGATTTCGGAAACATTAAACGAATTATTCTGTAACAGAGCCTGTAGGGTCGTCAGGGTCAAGTTAAGACGTGAGCTATCATTGGGAAAACTCGACAGGGATGGAATTGAGGGCGTGTTTAATTGTTTAGTGGTAGCTAAGCCCCAACACGTAGTCTGATAAATAGAATCATTTAGGAACATAATTTGGGTAGGGATAAGGCAAGCACGGTGCAATGCCTTGGTTCCTTGTACCTGCCATGGCTTGGAGCCCCAAATAGATTTCAAATCTACTGTATCCTCCCAGTACTCATAACCACCCACTGCTAGGGCACTTAAAAAGGAACCCGAATAAAGCAATTTGGTGTGTGTTAACATAATTTTCTGAGTTGACGTGGTATTTAGTCTAAAATAATAGGATGCGGGGTTTGACCGATTAAAATCAGTAAAATAGGTAAACTTATTTCGAAGAGTTTGTGAGCTACCTGGCAAGGGGTTTGGACAATGTTCCCATTGGGTGTAGTTAACAGAACTACGCAGGGCACTTGGCTTATGGAGAAAATGATTACCCCAATGTTGGTAACAATACAAATCGGCATAATTCGCAGAATTCATATATAAATCTTCAGCATTAAAAGATGCATAATATTTTAAATCGGCAAACAATGCTTCAACGGCATGCACATCCCAATCATCAGAATGAATGTTATTTTTTACTACATCACCCATTGAAACACGAAGGACATTAGGTACATTAATAATTTCCGTCGGACCATGGATTTGATAGTTCACTGCATCCCATACGATGCCATCAGCAACTGGAAAAGCTGAAATGTTCACAAATGTGTGGTCACGCTTCATGATGTGAGACGAGGAATGAGGAGCCAAAGTTCCAGAAACATAGTCTACAGCAGAGCGTTCAGGTAAATAGTGACCATTGATTAGTAGAAAAAACACTGTGACAAAGCCAATGGACATGAACAAAAAAATCAAGAAAAGTACCAACCAGATGTATGTCCAGGGTGGAATAAAAAATTGTCTCTAAACCAGGATACAAAAATACTGAACTTGGATGGGACTTTTGAAGAGGTGGAATCCGAATCAAAGGAATAACGAGTCGGGCCAAGTGGCGTTGTTGGTTGATGCGCCACCGATTCAGATGTAGGATAGGTATACTCGTCCTCGTCGATGTTGGTGGAGAGTTGGGGATCAATTATAGTTTCAGGCAAAGGAGAGGATTCAGGCAAATCAACCATCTCAATTACAGCATCAGCGACCGTTCGTGTAGATGGGCCACGAACATATGTCCGATAAATGGCAGGACAAGAGACCGCTGGTGTGACACTATTCAGGATCAGCCAGGCGCTGTAGCTTGACATTTTCCACTGAGATGTATCTGTTCTCCTTGCGACCAGGAAGCGGTGGTAAAATGACTGTACGTGTTCCCTTCAAGCCCAGAACTGGAACCGGTGCACGAAAAGAGGGGCCAAATTCTTTCTTGTTTTCAACCTTCTCTCGAACCAGTTCTCCAACCTTTGGAAGCCAGCCGGCTACCGGAATCTGCAACGCAGGATCTGTGGCTGAAGGCAAATGTGTAGTTGCAAGTTTGTCTCGGGCTTCTTGTAAGTCCTGTAACATAGCAGAATGATTATCTACATCAAACTTGGCGGATTGCGCCGCGATGTCTGGACCCTCAAGGTCAGGCACAAACATTCTTATGCCAAAGAGCATCTCGTATGGGGTCCGCCCACCCAGAGGTCTTCTAGGGAGATTATTAAGTGCACGCTGAACGGTATACAAGTGGGCCAGCCAGTTCCTGCCAGTACCTATAACTCTAGCTGTTAAGGATTGCTTTAAGTCACGGTTCATTCGTTCAACGATAGAGTTGCCCTCAGGCCTATACGGAGACAAAAATTTCACCCGCACCCCAAGCGAAGCCATTGCATCCTTGTAAGCCCTAGAGGCAAACGCCGGACCTTGGTCCGAATGGAAGGTGCCGCATGCGAAAATTCCCACAAAGACACGCAAATCCCTGATTACATTTCGAGCGTCAGCACTACGTTGTGGCCAGACCCAGAGGAACCGTGTGCACGAGTCCACTGCTACTAAGATGTATTTATAGGCAGTGTCTGATGAGAATGGACCGCAGTGATCCAAGTAAACACACCCAAAGGGTCTGTTAGCAATGCAGAGCGGGGTCTGTGGAGGGCGTGTTACCGTGGAAGGCTTAATCTGTTGACAAACGTCGCAGGAAAGCACAAAAGCACGGGTGTCTTTATACAATCCACGCCACCAATAACGCTGCTGCAAGATGGAAACTGTAGCTGAGACACCTGCATGAGCAGAAGCCATGCCTTCGTGTGCAGCTGATATCAAGGCACTCCTGCGGTCCGCGTTGGGGATCAGCCGATCTCCAACGTCAGGTATTGTTACATAAGGAACCTGTTCGGGACTTAACTTGTAAGAATACTTGGAAGGAAAACCTGTAGGGTAATTAACACCTTCCTTTGTTGCAGCAATAGCTGCTAGAATAACAGAGTCAATTTTAGACATGGACCTGGTAACCGCTGCTACTGAACACGTGACTACTGCCGAACGGGCAGCTTCATCTGCCAGATCATTACCAATAGCGTGTGCGCCCACCCGCTGATGGCCTAAGGTGTGAACCACCTGTGTGAGGGGCATACGTTGTTGCAATTCTGCCACTCGAACCCAAAGCATTTTATGCTTAATTGTGCTCCCTTTTGCGTCCTTGTAGTCATTTTTCGACCAGAAAAACAGATTGTCATTGTAAGACTGTACACAGTAGAAGGAATCACATACAATAAGAGTGGTCTCATCCTGAGAAGCGAACTCAAGCGCAAGTAGCAATGCATGCAGCTCGGCCAATTGTGCGGTACTATCTCCAAGTGTGCGAGTGTGCACTACAGAGGATTTGAACGTTCCATTTACAAAGGAACCCGCAACAATAGCACATGCAGCTGAATAAGCGTGCTTGGACCCAGTGGCCGGTTGCGCCGAACCATCTGTGTAGATCACACATTTGTAATCCTCAAGCGGCAATATAAACAGAGGAGGAGGATGAACGAATTCATACTGTAAGAACTCCTGAGTCTGAAGAGAAGAATCGAAAATAAAGGTGACGTCTGATGACGTCAAGGATGTAGCCCATTGTATCCAACGGGGATGCATTGCTTTTGAGTTCGGTACACTTGCCTTTGTTACTGCCTCTAGGGCAGGACAGGGTGTTACCACCAGAATTCGCTTTCCCTGTGCCAGTGCGCGTTCTTTTAGAATCGCCATTTGCACTGCAGTTAGAACTTTTTCGACAGATGTAAAGCGCAATTCAGCGGAAGTGTACAGATGCGACTTGTATGCGATGGGTACTGTATCACCTTCATTAAAGGTTAAGTACGTAAATCCCACCGCCCCCGGAATTATTCTAATCACCAGGTTTGTGTGGTTATCACGAGTCAAAAGATATTTAGACTCCAATAGGTCTGTCTGCAAAGACTGCAGAATCAAGGTATGCTCAGGCAGCCAGCAAGACCTTGAATAAGTAGGTTGTATCAAAGCATACAAAGGCTTGATACGCTGGGCATATTCGGGAATGTAAGTACGCCCGAAATTCAGGAAACCCAGCAAAGACTGAAGTTTCTTCAGAGTATTTGGGGGCACAAATGTGCACATTTTTCCAAGAAATGGGGGCTAAGCCCTTACCTTCGTTGTTGAGCTCATAGCCCAAGAACAGAACGGTAAATTCAGCAATGTGTGACTTAGCAAAGTTAAATTTGTAACCCTGCTCCGCAAATTCAAGAATAATGCGGTCCACACGGGACAGATGCGGAAATAATTCGTCGTCCGTCAGATAAATGTCATCAACGTACGAACATGCATCTTGGTCTATGCTGTCTAGCAAAGAGACAACACGGGCGGCGAATACACCCGGACTATTTTTGTAGCCCATGGGTAAACGCCGGAACTGGAATAATTTACCACCGGATGTGAATGCGGTCCATTGACCACTCTCCGGGGCTAGGTTGTGCGTGTAGAAACCGTTTGAAAGGTCAAGTGTCGTTTTATATTTCTTACGAACAAGACTGTCTACAAGCGCAGAACTGTGTGTATTCTGCACCGCAAAGTTCCGACAATGAGAATTTAAATGCCGGTAATCCAAAACTAAGCGGTACGATCCATCGGGTTTAGAAACCACGAATAGGGGATTGTTCATAGGTGATACGCATGGTTCGATTACTCCCTGATATTCCAACTGTGTCAGAATTTCGGAGACGGGGCCTTTCGCCTGCCGTTTGATGGGATATTGGGGTTGTGGCTGCGGTAGTGACCGCAAAGGTATTGCATGGGGAGGTGATTCTACATCCCATCCCACATGGTTGCGGTATAACGCTGGAGCCAGGTACACAGCCCATTCAGCTGCAAGTGCTTCAGCTTTGTCTTTTGGGACATGCCTTGAAAAGCTTGGAAGGATTACCTCCTCTCCTTCATGTGCAGCGAGAACGAATGGGGGTGGCCAATCCACCTCTGCTAACAAAATGTCATATGAAGAGGTTAGATTTTCCCAAAAAATCCCTGTTATTTCACGCGGTATATCACCTTCAATTTGGATGACTATGTTGTAAAGTCTGTCAGGGGGTGCCACTCTGGTGTCAGCTGTCTCTACAGTAACGAATGTTTCAGTTGCTGTCGCCTCCATATGAGGACGTAGCGCCTCCCGCACTATGGTAACTTCCGCGGCGCTGTCTAGGAGGGTCACTGCCCACGTCCAATTCAGGAGTCTCGTTCTCACGGTCTGTGGCATATTTCGCTGTTACAGCGGCTATTTTTTTCTTCTGAAATTGCGGTCGAGAAAGGTGAAAGTCTTCTGCTTTCCCTCTAACTTGTTGTCGAGGTTGGTCTCGCTCCTGGGGAGCCTCTCGGCCCCTTCCTCTATCTTGCCGTCCTCCTCCACCAGCCTGTGACGACGTCTGGGCCTGTGAAGAACGAGGAGAACGCGTATCAGAGCTCTGAAACCTTTCTGGTGACTTAATTCTCGACCTATCACGTAAATCATAAGTACGTTCAGAAGAAACCGAAACTGGGGAAGCGCCTCTCGACCCCGGCTTCTTTTGTTGCTTACCCTGTTTTTTCTGTCTCCAACTCTTTTTAGTGAAGACTGGTCTATCATCTTTCTCAGATGTACTTTTTGTTTGTGTAATTTGTGGTTGCGATTGAGTTTGCATTTTTACAAAAGGCTTGTTGCCTAGGCTATTTCTTCCAATTGTTTTATAAGCCCGGGCAATAATTTTCGGTAATTCGCGAGGCCTGTCCAACTCTGGGACCAAAGCCAAAGCATTCGCTACTTGAAAGTTCATAGCATCGCCCTTGACATTTCCAAGGATCAGTTCAGCTACTACATCAAACACTCCCACTAGTCTCATCCCTAATTCCACAGCCGCTTCAGGGCCATGCTCGTCCTGTACTTTTTAATTACAGAGGGTAGAACCGTCATGGAAGGAGTACCAAAACATTTTGAATAAACTGCTGCGAATACCTTACCCCAGTTTTCACATGATGTCAAATCGGGGATTAAGTCTTTTGGCAAACTTATCGTAAGGATGCGGTGTTTATCCACTGGGGATGTATGTGGAAACACCGCTTCTATCTGATCGAACTTTTCTGCAAGCCAGTAAGGATAATCGTCCTTATTTTGTGGACGTTTGCCCATCACAGAATTTACCATGACAGGACTTATGGTCACTCCAGCTGCAACAGCTGGTTGGCCAGCGACTACAGGAGCAGCTCCATGGAGACTACCTGTAACGTATGTCACTAAGGCTCTATGCACTCGCACCAGTTCGGTATGCATAGTGCGCAGATCCGCAATCGATAAAGCCAGATAATTTGGATGCGGGGTATACCCGGCCAATACAGGCCAAGTGGCCCCCTCAATGGATAAGGGGCCTAAACGAACTGCGGTAGTTGGTTGTGGGAGGGCGCCATTAAACCAAACACGGTGCTGCCAAGCCGTGAGAGGCACTTCAAGATTAGTATAGGGTCGATAGGCAGCAGGAATAGCGGTGGGTTTATATTCATGAAACAGCTTATCACCTGCATCCACCGCCTCAAAAGCGATCCAAGTGTAAAACACTTCAAAGTGATAAGCCGGATCTGCTTGAACCACAAAGACCAACTCGACCCCAGCATCGGGCACTCCGTATACACCTAGGTGTTCTCGGAGTGGTCCTCGGCTATGTGCAGCTATCGCCACACCAGCCATAACTAAACAATTGTATTCGACAACCTAACAGGGAGCACAAAATGGGTTATTTATGTAACCTTTTTTAATAACTTCAAGCTTGAAAGAACCTATAAAACGTTCAATATAGGAGGTATCACCGTCACTTACGCCTCCGGAAGCGTACGTGAGGGTTTTGTGGACAAGCACAAGTACTACTCAAGCATCTCGCAGATAAGCTGCCCCACGTTGGCCGCGCCATGTCATAAGGTTTCTGCACATACACAGAGCTATGCACAGGATAATAGGACCCGGAATACAGTGGTTTGCCTACCATATACCGTAGCACCCAAAACCCCAACCCAACTAGCTTAGCATCCCATTAGTACCAAAGCACCAATGATTGGACAACCCAGAACACGGTATCTTTATCTCAGGACTCGCAGAAGCAAGAACACTCTTTCGTCACTCACTCGTACTTGTCCACAATGCGCGTATGAAGAGACACAGGGTAGATTAAAATATTTATTTCAACTTACGTGCTCTAAGGTACAGTACACGTGTCAGCACTAATAGCATAATGCATATGAATAATATAAGCAGCATGGTTACAATTCCATAGAATACAAACGGGGAAAGCATTTCATAACTCAGTGGATAAATGTCTAAATAACATTACCACCCTCCCCGTGCAGTAAGATAGTTTATTATAAAAATAGAAGACCTCTGGGCTTTGACTAGCGAACCCTCATACCTCGGTCTCTAGATGCAGAACTACATCAGCAGACAATCACAGCTCTTCTCCCTGGAAAGGATTCCTCCAAGTGTGTTAAGCGCCAGTAAAACTGCAGTATTAAAGGCACACCAAGTTTCATGGCATTTGCACCTAATGTTATGTCTGGGTGCGCGAGACTGGCCATATCAGGAAGAACCGAAATACATTGTTATGTGACCTTGTACATGTTGTGCAGTCTGAGCCCAAATCGAACAAGAGAAAAGGTGAAAGACAGAAAATGCAGACAGCGCAAAAGAACTTAGCAAGAGCAAAGGGCGAGGGAGCCCTGGCTCAATGTAACGTGCGCAAAGAAAAGCAGCATGGCAGCTAGGCGTAGGCCAACATAACAAGGCAGGCAACAAACCACAAGACAGTTATATATACCGAAGGAGGTATTGTCTCAAGCCAAACAACTAAAACAGTGATACACGACCGTTCATCAGAAACTGCAACACTTGAAAAGTAATTGTGTGTGTCAAAAGTTATAAGTCGGAGCTGCCGTAAAACGTCGCTGAGCTCAGAGTAAAGACAACTGCCGATTTCCCCTCAAAGCTTAGCCATTTTCAACCGGGATATTTTATGTGCAATTTAATAAAAAAAATGCGTAATCCCTAGGATACCCGGTTAAAAAAGTCAAAATCGTGTAATATGCTATGGATTAAAATTGACTATTTCACACAAACTGATAATATATTATTTAATTAAAAAAATGGATAATATTAAGTAGATGAAGGCTTCTATAATAGCATGCAATTACTTAAATATTGGAGTATGTGTAAAATATTGTAGCAGTATTCACTCCTTGTGAGTAGGTTTAGTACAAGTAAAATAAAAATATATATAGCTGTATCACCGAACCAAGAGTCCGCCTCCTTAATCAAACAAGCATTGGCAAAGCCGATAGGTTTCGCTTATACAAAATCTATTGGCTTTGTCAATGTTCATATGCTGAATATTCATTCAGCAGGCAGCTCCTACTACATATGCTGCTTACTGTGTTATTATCGAGGTTGGTGGGTGGCATTCAGAAGAGAGTCTGTTTTACAGACAATAAATCACGCTTATCTGCAGGCTGGCCGTTTTACACCACAGCCGACCTTGAAGCTGGGGAACCGGGTTGGAGTCTCGGCGGGAGGCTCAACATACTGCGATTCTGGGCAAATCACTTAATCTCTCCGTGCCTGTGAATCTATCCATTTGTAATGCAACTGTTCATTACATAAAGATAACAATATGAAGACGATAAACAGAATAGAAGGGGAGGAGAGTGAAAAGGAATGGGTCATGAGACATAAGTACATGAGTCAGGAGCACAATAGTGGAAAAGTATTCAAACAGATTACAGGGGGAATAAAAAAAAAAAGAAGACTGAGGTGTGGAGGGGGCGCTCAGTCGGAGACCAAAGTGGGTAGAGAACCAGAAGGCAAAGGTAGAAGGGCCAATGTGGTAAAAGAACGTAAACCAGATATCAGAACGTTACAGCTAACTCACTACCCTCTTTTCCACGTTACTAGCAGAGAATACATGGAGTGCACAGACACTACTACCGGCCATGGAGCTACTGAGGACAGAGGTCACCCTTTTGACAGTGGATTGGTGAAGGTTAGTCTGTGGTGCAATATGCAGGTCTGGCTTGGCGTGTCTTCCAAGTTGTGACTCATTCTCTAAACCACAACACAACTGACAAGGGACCCTTCTAGTGTTCGGGCTACGTTACAGAGCAAGGAATCATATAGAACACTCATCCCTTCCCGTCTTGGCTGCCCGCGCCCCAACCCCTAAATGTGTAGTGTTCCTGATTACACATACTAAACACCATTCAACAGCAACAACTTGCCTATTGCTATTCCATTGGCCTCCCGGCTGCCTGTTTTTGCAGCCATGCGCTCCAGTGTTGATTGGACGTTGCGAGCACCATAATTCTCATCGGAGGTCAAGCTTTATGTGCCACCAATTGGAGCCTGTGGCATCCCTCTGGTCTTTCCTTCCATGCCTCGGCAACAGCCTGACGTCAGAGTGTGACAATCAGCCAAACAGTTGTAGAGCAGAAAATATGCATAATCAGGGTCTCGACCAATCGGCTCATGGCAGAGAGTAAAGCAGAAGAAGCACGATGCACGTGCAGGAAATTAAAAGTATTATAAAAGGAAAGTGAAGTTCACATTGAGGTGTGTAATATCCACTCTTGCGCGGTAGAACAGCTTCCTTGCTATGGTAGACTTCAACTCACGGATTACTACACATTTTTACGCTGTGGTTTTGGAAAGTATATACCGTCTGTAGTGCAACTGGTGCTTGTGTAAGGCACTCCGATACCTTCGGGTGGAGTTTGCGCAATGTGAAAAGAAAGAAAACAAGCTCATTGCATGACTGAAACGCAGTGTCTCGGCATATTTATAACAGCAAGTATGAAGAACATAGAAAACAAGCATTGGCCATGCGGCCGTGAAACTGACAGTAAATCGCGAGCGATAAAAGCTGCTGCGAGTTATCAGGGTGGGAAGCCAGATGGCGAGGGAAGCCATATGGCGCCTGATCGCGTGTGCACGCTCGCGTGAACGCAAGCTGGTCGCCAGCAAAAGCCACTGCTGTTTGCACTTCCAAAACCCGCTTACTAAAACTCTCGCCAGCCTTGCGCTGGCTCAGGCGAGACCTAAAAAGGAAGTAAACAGAATTTGTCTAGGAATTAAGCGTAAACCCAACATCTTCCACAATAGTATGACCAAAAGAGCAAACAAAATGTAGATGAGGAGAATAGTAGCAATTGTCATTACTGCTCACCGTTAAAAACCTATAACAACTATGGATGAAGTTCAAGGTCGTTACCCCATAACTTAGTAAAACTGTCGACTTTGACTTGAAGTTTAAATGGGAGCTTGAGCTAACACTCAATTTTAAGATTTGTGTTGGTTTTCTAGTTTCTCTAAGCTATCTTTTGTCTATTAAGAAGCCTTCGGAAATCCACGTCAGTGTATTTGTCCCTTACGTTTAGTCGATTTAAGCCATTTAGAATGAAAAAGTTAGAATCAAAGCTCACGTGTCTTCCTAATATTGGTCTCATTATTTCTTGCACTTACTGACATCAATCATCTATCATAGAGGATTGAGCAGGCATCATTTTTGTAGCACCTCCAACAGAAAGAGACATTATTTTGCATGAACGCAAATAAAGGTCAATAGGAGCCTCTGTACTCTAGGCTTACTATGGATAGCTGTGAAGTCGGATGACAAGGATCCTGTAAGGACCTGGTAAGCGTGAATACCACTTGTATTTAGGGTCAAGCTGCCAAGTCGATTTGACACTTTTACATGACGCAAAGGCAGGACAGCAGAATACTGCTAGATCCCAAAAGCCCGAATACCAATATACCACTGTTTGCTTTAGAACCGGTATTACTTTAAATAACTGATGAATGATGGTGATATTGGAAGACTGGATGTTACTGGTGTTTAATGTGGCGCTTTGAAGTCTGTATTTGGTATTATATGTTTGCGAGCTGGTAAATGTGCAGGCTGATGATTGCCGATGGTGAACTGCATATCCAATATACCACTTTATGCAATTCTTCTTGGAATTCTTCGAAGAATTGACAATTTTGAGAGGAATAACGCTCTCAAGGCCTTATTTATGAAAAGTGGTGCATCACTGGTTAAAAACAGCAATGCTACACTTTTCATTGCGCCCTCCTTGCGACACCATGGATGTGCCGTATTTACACTACGGCCCTCCATGTCACAAGGATTGAACAGATATGACAGGAATCCTGACGTATCTGTTGGCGCAGTAATGACGCATTGCTGGAGTGTGTCGGAACACAGACGCAACTCCAACAATGTGCCATTAGACATGGGTGAGTCTTGTGTCACTCCTTACGCCTGCTTGAATCAGCCGTAAGGATTTGACACAGTGAAGTCATAGAAGTGGTGCGGTAAAATCTCATAGATTTCACTGCGCCACTACTACGAGCCTTTTTTAACAGGGGAATGCCCACCCGGCATACATTATACCTGACTCAGGTATAATGTAGCGCAGGGCTTTACAAAGTAACGCATCTGCCTAGATGCATCACTTTGTACAGAAGGCACAGTGTGGCGCATTGATTACACCGCCGCTGCGTCACAAAAAAGTGATGCAACAGCGACGTAAGCCCTTCATAAATAAGGGCCTATCAGGCACATGCATCCAGAAAAGCTTTTGCGAGTCCTTAATTGCGATTATTAAGGAATCGCAATTAAGGACTCTCAAAAGCCTATGCATGTAGGAATCGCTATTAAAATAGCGATTCCTAAACATTCCTTAATTGCGACTCGCAAATTGCGAGTCGCAATTAAGGAATGGCTTCACATTCAATCCTATGGGCCCACAGGCCCATAGGAATGAATGGGAAATTGCTTGCGCAATTTCAAGGGTGCAAAGGTGTCAAAATGACCCCCTGTTGCACCCTTGAAATTGTGATGTGCACCCATGTTGCGCACACACATGCCCCAAGGGCATGTGTGTGTGTAACCTGAAACCTTGAGAAAGGCACTTTAGTGCATTTTTCAAGGTTTTTGCACAATAAAGACCAGAGTAATTTCTCTGTATTTTGCGGCCCCAAATAGCGAATTCGCTATTTCTAAGTGCCTCTAGCATTGCATTTAAGGAATCGCAAATTGTGATTCCTTAAATGCAATCGTAATTAGAAATCGCAATAAATTGCGATTTCTTAAATTGCGAGTGACTAACACTTTAATGCATCGCAAAAGGCCTTTTTGCGGGCGCAAATGGCCGATTTTTGAGAATCGCACCGTTTGCGCTCGCAAAAACCTTTGATGCATGTGCCCCTATATCTTTAACCATGCTTCTGTACTAAAGCATTGTTAAGATGTGGGAATTGTGAATGCTGTGGATGCACACAAGTGAAACCGAATTAACTCACTGCTAGTGGCAGCATGGGAAAGTTCAAAGTCTCAGAATTTCTGGACTGTATAACTTCATCGAGAGTTCAACCTGTGTTGGCTCTCCTTTTTATGCAGGCTCCCCCATCAGACCCTTCATGGAGTGAAGGAAGAATATTTGAGGGCAATAAAAAAGATTGATTCTCAGTATCCCATATGAGACTCTGCTCATCAAAACACAGATATTAAAAAAAATAGATTTGCTGGAATATTCCAAAATAAATACCCCACTGTAGAGGAAGGACAGAGAATTAAACTGCAGGAGCAATTCTGGATTAATCAATTAAGAGCAATGAGTTGCTTGGAATAGGAATTCAGAATATCAAATACATGTGTATAATAGATGAATATGAAGGTTCTCTTTTGATTGCTTGGAATATATTTTAAAATATAGGAAGATTGATTGAATTTTTATGCACTGTAGCAACTAGAAATATAATTTCAGACAGAAGTATCTATCATTAATGTACTGGGTACGAGAACCATGAACTTACGCATTATACTAATATCATAATTTATGCTTCAATTATTTCAACTGTAGTAACTGTTTGTCTCTCTTATGAGTCATTTATAAAGTTTTGAAAAATATACTTTTGGTTAATGCAAGATATGTTCCCCTGGATACAAAAGGCGCTGATAGATTTCGTGATTCAGCATTGTTTTCCAACTAAGCAGAAAATTGGATATTTATTGTACAATTATTTGCTTGGAATAAAAAGAATCATAATAGGAATACAATCTTTTATTCGATATATATATAACACCACACGTTGACCTTTAAATCATTAGTAACATTTCTAATTATTCACGATTTACTCAGCTAAACACCAGTACTTTTTTTAAACAGATTTCTTAATTGGTTTTCAAAGAAAACAGCATCTGCAGGAGTTTACTGTCTTATGCTTCAGTACAGGCATGCGGTTCATAAAAACACTTGCCTGGCAAGTAGTCAGCACATTATATCTTGTTCTGTATCAGAACTAACATCCAGCATTTTCACGACTGTGCAGGATTAATTTCAGGATGTCTGCAAAGCCATTGGTCAACACATTACCAGTAGTATCTGCCGCATCAAACATAGCTATCCACTAAAGTGCTCCCAGGTAGGAACTGGGGGAGGAAAAGATCACCTAGTCCCTAGGGGGAGGGTGGGCTTTATATGAGGCCGCCTCTGTGTGTGTTAGTCTGCCAGCACGCGCCCAAGGGTACCACTGATTCAGTCTCAGTTTTCCACCTGCTCATCCATTTTAGTGCATTGAATGTAGGCGGGTACCTAGGCAGCCCGTGTCCTCAGGTAGGGTCTAGGACTTGTATTCCCTGAAGTTGTTGACCACTTCTACCCGCAGGTCCACCTTGGAATTTTTACACAACCATCGATGTTTCTCTGCACGCAGCACTGCTCCCTCAGCAGACGCCCAGTTCTCTACATCCACTCACCTCCTACTATGGGGGGAGGAGGGGTAATGGGGGACTTCCAATGACGAGCAATGCATCTACGGACTGTCCCCAGTGCCAAGTCTAAAATTCTATTGCCAACTTTTTTTCAGGTGTCCGGGCATATAGCCCGAGCAGGTATATTTCTACAGTGTACAGCTGCCATCTTCCCAATGTCCATTATAGGTCTGCCATTACTCGGAGCCAGAAGCGGTTTCTAACAGGGCAATCAGTCAGGATGCATCTGGGACAGTGGAGGTCCGTGGTCTGTAGCATAACATTTAATGTGTGAGGCATGAGATATGTACAATGCAGGTAGTTAAATTGTGTGTATTTAAATGTGGTGTTGCATGTGAAAGTATAGGTGTCCTCCAGGGTCTGGTCCCATTCCTTTCCCACAAAGCATCTACTGATATATTCCTCCCATGTGATCTTCAAGGTTGGTAGGTTATCCACCCTCATGGCCAGAGCTGTTTTAAAGAACCAGGAGACTAGATGCCTGCCCTCACCAAATGTGAGCAAACGCTGCAGCAAGTCATGCACTAGGGGTTCTGGTTCTAATGCACCTAGGAGACTTCGTAGGGCTTGAGTCAGCGCTCTGTAGGTTAAGACTTGAGAACCAGATAGATTGTCTTCTGTCATAAGTTCCTCCATAGTGCGAAATGAGCCCTCCGAATTACAATCCCCCATCGTTACCATGCCCGCCTTCTTCCAGGGCTGCAATCGGCACGCAATGAAGTACCCTCCGCTAGCAGTTGGTATACCCATCAGTGGAGTCGCAGGAGTGTACATAGTTGCATTTCTCAGCCGATAGCGCATCCCCGTCCAACATCTAAGGCCAGTGTGGAGGCATCTCGGTTTGCACAGTAGTGTAAGTTTGACTCCCAGTACCAAAGCCAGCA
The DNA here is from genome assembly GCA_963921515.1 of Calotriton arnoldi. NCBI lineage: Eukaryota > Metazoa > Chordata > Amphibia > Caudata > Salamandridae > Calotriton > Calotriton arnoldi. The sequence goes on from CAWUFW010019666.1 coordinate 127,636, forward strand.
GTCCACCATCACTCTGTGGTTCTCCGAGCTTGCCCATTTTTGCCTGATCGAGTCTCATCAGCCAGTGAGCTATCCACTGTAGTTGTGCTACCAGGTAGTATAATTCATAGTCCAGGACACCCAAGCCTCCCCTGGTCATCGGCCGCTGGAGCATGGCCAGTGCCACCCGGGAAGCTGTCTGTCCCAAATCAATTCCCGGGTCAAGGTATTTAGGGAGCTGAACCATGCTCTAGGTATCTAAATTGTGAGGTTCACAAAATAATAAAGGAATCTGGGCAGGATCACTTTTTTTATCAGTTCAATTCGGTCCATGACGGGGAGCTGCAGCGTTCACCAAATGTCCAAACTGTCTTTAAGGCCCCACAGCACGCTTCCGTGATTGCCCTCTCGGATATCTGCATCAGCATAGTATACACTGAGCCCCAAGTATTTAAGGGTCCTGGGTTCCCACTGGACGCCGAGTGGCAGCTCTGACTCTGGAGGTCTCGCACAGTTCACCAAGTCTGGAAAAGCACGTTATATCCTCCAATTTATTTGAGGCCAGATACCTGTCCAAACTCTTCAAAAAACATTACGCTCCATGAGACACCTGTCAGGGCTTCTCTCAAGAATACCGACATGTAACTGTCATACAGGGAGCATAAATGCTCACCATCTTGTAATGGGATCCCTCTGCCCTGGCCTTCCAGATGCAGTAAGCAAGCGAATGGTATAACTGCTAGCGCGAAGAGCATTGTGGAAATGGGGGCAACCCTGCCTTGTGCCCAGACCGATTGCAATGGGGTCAAAGATGCATTTGCCCGTGCGCACCCATGCCCGTGCATTAGCATATAACAGTGTGATCGATTTGCTCCGGCTCTCTCCTAAGGATATCCGGGTCATGACTGCGTGTAGGTAATCCCACCTAAGGGTATCAAAGGTCTTCTGTATGTCCACAGAGAGGACCAGTGCGTCAGAGAATTGACTCCCATCTGTTTCATCCAAGACTCGATAAAGGCGCCTGATGTTATGTGATGTGCTTCGTTTGTGGATAAAGCCATTCTGGTCCTCATGCACCAGCTTGGGAAGGTGGGGCTGTAGTCGAGTTGCCCGTATTTTGCTTAGACTTTTGTAGTCTAAATTCAACATAGAAAGGGTACATTATGCCATCACGTTGCTAGCTTTGGTCTGTGGCTAAGGGATGAACACTATGAGGACTTCCAAGGTCGTTTCTGACCAGTGCCCACACTTTAAAGCCTTAGTGTACATCTTGACTAGTTTGGGTGCCAGATGTACAACATAAATCTGATGAAAGTCAACTGGGAGCTTGTCTGTCCTGGCATCTTACCCCACGCCAGTTCCTTGATTGCTGCTTTGATTTCAGGTCCTGAGATTGGAGCGCCGAGAGCTTCTAGCTCCTCCCCAGGAGCTATAGTAAGTTCACCCTATCTAAGAAGGCACCCCAATCCTCACCTTCCATAGGATCAGTGGCCCGGTACAACTCACTATAGTACCCTGTGAATACTTCATGAATGCCTTTTTGGAAGTAGACACCTCCCCTGATGGACCGGCTATTTGGGTAAAAGGTTTCCTCCGATTTTCTGTACAGGTCATCCACACCAGTAACCTACCCGCGCATCCCCCCTCCAAGTGCTCCGTAGTCATGTAGTCCCATTGTCATAAGGATTGGAGTTTTCCTGACACCTCAGCATACTTCTTCTGCTCTTCACGCAGGGACCGTAAAACCTCAGATTGACTCAGAGCTTCAATTTTCAAGCGCCGAATGACACCCTCCAACTATGCCAGTACTGCCCGAAGTGAATGCTCCACCCCCACAGATTGACTAAGGCAGTGTCCACGTATCACAACTTTGAAGGCGTCCCATTTTATGTTTGTGTGGTCTGCACATTTGTAGTGAAGTATTGTGCAATTCTGTCTCCAAGGGGGTCTCTAAAAGATTGCTTGTATGGGTAGCTAAAGGATAGCCGCCAGGTCGGGATGGGCGTGGTGTGTTTCCCCCCCAGTGGAACTTAATCAAGAAAGGGTTATGGTGTGAAAGTATGTGACTCAAATACTCCACGCTCGTAACCTGAGCAGCGAGCTCCACCGATCCAAGTAGTTTATCTAACATGGATGTCTAAGTTGTATACTGGAGAGTAAAGAAAAATTCCTCTATCTCGGATTCTCTGATTCCTCTCATGCCATTACGTCTCGGAGGGCTCAATGTTCCATCCAGTCCCTGTAGAAGTGTGTGAGTCTCACCGCGGGCGAGTCCGTTGGAGTGGGGACAAATCTATAAAGTGCAGTGTCCGCCACACAGTTGAAGTCACAACCCAACAACATTCCTTTGGGTTCGCATGATATAACTCTGGGGATTGTAGTAAAAAATTGCACCTGGCCTATAATGAGTCCATTAAGTCTCCCCTCTATAATAACATATTGGGCCTCATCATCAACATACGTCTCTGCAATTTTTAAGGAGATCCCTCGCCGTACTAAGATCAGTACCCCTCTAGAGAAGGCGGAGTATCCAGTTGCATAAATCCATCCTCTCCAGCGACTCTGTAGTTTGGATATTTCCAACCCCAAGTGATGAGGGAGAATTGCATTATCTCTGCTATCTCGATGTTTCAGGTTACTTCCCCTCCCCTCCACCCCACCCCATAACCCACCCTCCCAACCCCCAGGAAGCACACAGTTAGGACGCCATCCACTAATGCTGGGCAAATATAAACAAAACTATTCTCATCTCCCTCGCCCAGGTCAGAGTAGCAATGGCCCTCTGGCCACAACATAGAACTAATCGTAGCTGTAGAAACCGAACCCTCAATACCATTGTGCCATATGAGGGTTTTCTTGTGAGAGGTAGCTGCTGTAACTACCACCTTGGAGGCTTCTCAGTCTCCGACTGCCTTGCAGTAGGATTTCAGACAACCTTGCTCTGTGATGGGGCCAAGGCACCCCGGCAAACGAAATCTGAGTTTGTACGCCGGTCCATAAGTAGTTGAGTGGCATGGAGCATCAGGTATAATGTTTGTTGCATGAGTTTCCCCTCTCCCTGACAGATGGGGAAGCAAAGGGAGGAGGGTGTATTAAGCTCTGGAGCCTCGGAGGTCATCGGCCATTCAGGGGGATAATTTGGGGTCCAATTGCAATGTCCTCAGGTAACAGAGTCTAAGCTTTCGGCTGACAAGGATGATTATCGCCAGTCAGGGGAACACCCTGGAGACACCCTTAGTGAGGACGCCTCATGAAGTGTTTCCGCTCTTTCTTTCTCAATTTGCCTTTTGGTCGGGCATGCTCTGGTGATGCCCTTTTGTTGATCTCTACTGCAACGTTTCGATTTGGGTAGCTTGGGGCTGCTGTGTCTTCCCTCGATGCCTCCCTTATGTGGTTCCAGCCAGTCCAACGCCATCGAGGAAAGTTGCCTGGCCATCTACTATTTTCTTGAGGTGCACTGGAAACAATAGCATATGCCAGATTCCAGCATCCCACTGCTTCATCTTGACAGCCAGAAAGAAGGCACCCTGCTGCTGGACCAGCATGGTGTATTCTGGGTAGATGGCCACCGAGGTGTTGTCTACATAAAATTGTCGGACTTCCCAGGCCTTTTGCAATATCAGGTCTCTGTCTCTGTAATGCAGTAGAAGGGCAACCACAGATTGGGGGTGCCCCTGGAGGAGGCAACCTCATAGGCACTCTATATGCCTTTCCAGTGCGAAGAAAGGGTAGAGCCCCTGGGGGACAACCTCCTTGGTCTGTCAGGTCTCCAGAAAGGCCACAATGTCTGTCTCTCAGCATTCTTCGATAGTCCAAATATCCTGACATTGTTCCGAAGACTTCTGCCCTCCGCATCTTCCGCTTGACGGTCCAGCAGTTCCACTCATTGGAGAAGGTCTGCCACTTTATCCTGTAGGGCTCGAACGATAGGTTCTACCTCCACCAGTGCTGTGGCATTGCACTTGACCTTGTCTCCCAGTTTACGGTGGTCATAGCGAAGTATCCCTAGATCATCTGACACCTTGTCTACATTACTGTTTCAAATTTAACTTTGTTGCTAGTTGCTATTGGGTGCCTCATGCCTAGAAATACTGCACTCTACTAGCAATTGATATGGAGGACAATAGCCACAATACATTCTTGTATTAGTCCTATATGCCATTTGGGAAAGTTTTGTAGTTTAACTGTAAGTCTACTGAGGTGTACCATTTATTTAGGCTGTAATTTATTACCAAGGATGTGGAGGAGGGAGGTATGTTATTAATAAGGGAGTGTGTATAATGATGGGCACCTTTTTTAAAAATGTTGTACGATATGGAGTTAGTATTGTTTTAATGTATTACATGTATCTAAGGAATTTGCAATTTGTACATTTTATGTTCAATTATTGTAGGGCTTTATTGCAAAGCTGAAACAATAAATAAAAATGAAATGACACCTTGTCTATCTTGCATTCCTTTGTGCGAGGCATTCAGTGTGTTCAGTATCAGGTCCAATTTATCAGGGAAGCCAGAGGAGCAGTTAGTTGCATCATGCAGCTGCCCACCTGGAGTCTTCTGGATGGCACCCGCTGTTGTGTCTTTAGGGGCTTGGTGTAGCCCATAGCTTTCCTGTATCACACCCCTGTGTAATGGTGGGCAGTGAGCAATTGTCAGAGACCTGCCCAGATAAAGCTTTTAGAGGCACCGGCAGGGCCGTACTGGCTGTAGCGGGCACCGGGCATTTTCCCGGTGGGTCAGAGGAAGGGTGGGGGCTGGTTTTAGACCAGTGGGGGCTGTTTTTGGTACAGGGGGCGGTTTTGCAGTGGAGCTGCAATATCGGCTCCCTGTACCAAAAGCAGCAGCAGTGTTTCCCACCAGCACTCCTCTTTACCCCCTCCACGGAAGGTCACACTTAATTGCCAGGGCCAGTTTACGTTCCCAGTCTGGCCCTGGGCACCGGTCTCTCACGGATTCCCTGGCCTGTGGACTCTCAGTGGGTATAAAGCTGGCTCTTTTCTCGGTGTCCAGTCCACTAGGTATTTCCAAAGGGTCCCGTTACTTTTAGGCCCAACTAGAGATTGATCGGAGGTGGGTTTTCCCACTGGCTGCCAAGTTAGGTGCACCCCAGTCAAGATCCTCTAGGCAGTTGACCCCATTCATCGAGGTCCACCAATCGAGGGGGGGGGGATGAAGGCCCGGTAATCCCGCTCAGAGCAGGGGGTACCCACTTCTTCACTCTCAAGCATCCCCACCTGACAGGGTGTGTTGATAAGTACCCTCTGATTTCTCCTTCTTTAGCTCCGTCCCCTCATTGTAGGGGTCCCATTGCTTTGTTCTAGTTTGGCAGGGCAGGCAGGCTGCAGTGATGCCCTTCCTCTAAATTTGGCCTATCTATGGCAGTGGGAGTGCAGCTGCGCCACTGCTGCCTCGGCGGCCCTGCTCATAGCCGTGCAGCGCCAGTCCATGTAGGCATTGCGCGCCCCAGGGGTCAGGCTCACAGCAGCGGCATTAGTGTGAGGCGATAAGGCGACGCAGAGCCCAAGCGCCAGCAACTGGTAGGAGTCGCTGGGCTAGTGTGAGGGTTGGAGGCAGCCATCTTAGAAGGTGCGGCTTGACCAGGAGGCTGGCTTTGTGACAGCGACTCGCCACTGTTTGCAGCTCGTTTCATCACTCCCTAGCTGCCCCCTGTCTCCCCAGCACCAGTTCCATTTTCAGGGGCTCGTGGGGCAGTTCCAGGCTCTAGCACAGGTTCAGAGTCAGTAGTGACCTCCGGGGCTCTCTTAGCTTGCGGCCATCTCAGCGTGTGGCAAGCCATACTGCCCCCCCCCCCCCCAACACCAATACTAGCAATAATAACCTGCGTAGCAGAGAAGAGATAGACATCCATGCGATTTGAAACCGAAAATAAAGGCTTGGATTCTGCTTTCAGAATATACATAAAATAATGTTGTACTTATATTCCTTTTTATTTCCGAACCACTGAATTGGTAAAGTTATGGAATTTATTGTTTTTTCGAGTTACCAAGTTACTATTTATTTTAATGGTATTAAAATTTTAGTTTTTAAACATTGGAGATGCAGTGCTCTGAATAGTGATATACACTATTAAAAATGGATTACAGTTCTAGTCATAGATTTTGTACGAAGACGTTCATAACATGGGAGAGAAGCAATCTTCTTTTATTGTGTGGCATGCTAAGGGTGCTTTTCAAAAGTTCACACAAACAGAAGCCCAAGAGGTACTTAGTCAAGCTGTCCAATAAGAAAGAGATAAGAAGCAAAAAATGCCAGTTATTCTTTCCTCCCCCTCCACCAAAGTTCGACTAGCAGTCAGTGGCAGGGTTCCACTACAGTAGCAGTGTTTCACTACAGACCGGTGAACGACAGTCTTGGACTTATTAGTGCATTGCATACATGAAGTCTGGCGTCAATACTTTATCTACTGGATTTTCTTTTGCATAAAGCAGGTTGTGCTACTTTTCTATGTACAATTTATTATTAAATTTGCTTCAAAAATTGTATACGTGAAAATGTTTATGTGATTGAGGAGATTTTCATTTACCCCACTTAAACAGAGCTGCCTTAAAAAAAAGTGGGAACATTTGCATATGTCACAATGCCATCTTTGAAAAATAGTATGGGAAGCTTTTAACAGCTCAACAGGTGGAACAAACTTTTTCATAGATATTCTTCCTATCTAGATTTCAGTTCTTCTAGCCAGTTTATCCCTTGGGAGGTTTCTTGTGCTGTGAATTTACCATCCTCTGTCAACAGATCTCACTGATTGTGGGGAGCACAACACAGCCTGTATGGACATGGTTTTCTTAAGTGTATTGTAATATATTTTCAATATCTTCCTTTGGCCTGCTCAGTGCTTGGAACAGGGAGGAACAGACAAGGGGCAGAGCAAGACACAGAAGCATGGATTGTGAGGCTGGCAGTAGCAAGGAAAGACACTGAGGCTGACAATGTTGTTCCTTGTTATAGTTTATACATAAGGAAACTGTAATTTACAGCCTTATTGTGAAATATACTGAACAGTGTGTCCGTACCCTGATGAGTGACTGGGAAAGCCAAAAGACGAAATTGTGTGTTTAATGAAAAATAGTTTTGTTTACAGGAAACACTGTTGGTTCTCTCTGTAAATATTCTGCATGAAAATTGGGAGCCCTCCTGCTTTTCTGTTGCTGCTGCTTGCGGATAGTCGCGTCGCTGGTGGGGGTGGGAGCCTGATGTCAGGACATCTGAAATTGTCCTCGACCCTCCTTGTGCCCCACCACCAGATGACAGCTGCAGCAGGCGGAAACAGTCGCTGGCCTCAGCCTGGGAGCGGCGATGTCGTTCCCATTTGCATGTCATGTTTTACTTGCGCTTCAATTCCCTATGAGTATTTGATTTTTCAGGATGTTGCATGTCTGTCTTTTCTTTCATTTTACATGTTACTCGTGTATAGTGTGCACTGTGAACAGAGCTTCCCCATGTATCTGTGTGAGTTCAGCTTGTGGGTGATGTTTATAATGGGCCACGATTGAGAGCTCTGGAGCTCATGCCTAAGGCAGAGCGAATTTCGCACAGTGGCCCTCAGTGGGTGATAAAAAGGTTCCAGAATATGTTCATCCAACGCTTGGCCTCCGTGCAGAGCGCATAGCGCAATGGTCAGGTGTGCCAATTGTCAATGTGATTCTATTTGAAAATGTTTGAAGGAGGTACACAACTGTCTAAATATTGCAAGGGCAAAAGATAAAGAAAAGGCAGAGCTTTCAAGTGAGAACAAGCATTGGCATAGCCAATAGGTCTCGCCTTTGGGACCTTATGTGTTTAGCCACAACTTTTGGCTATGTTGTAGAGCACTGTGGCTGCTGTGCATCATGCTGAAAAGTTATAATAAAAAGTGTTAAGCATGTTTGTTACTTTTATACAAATGAAGACATTATATACAACTGAACAACCTGATTAAAGAAAGATTTTAACACAGAAAATGTATTGTAGTTTTTTTGTACGTGCACTGTTGGCTATTTTTTACTGCCTGTTGTTATGCTTGTTTGTTATATTTTTTTTCGTTATGGGGGAGTCGAATATAAATAACGGGGGCGTTGAGTTTGGAAAACAGTAATTTAATTAGAACATGATCAGCGGACGTACACTAGGGGAGAATCAATAGATGCCGGATTACGAGGGGAGACTGACGTGATGTTTAGCTGGTGTTTAGGTGATGCCTAGGTGGTGCGCTGATGCAAATTGGTGGTGGTGAGTGATGTTTTGTGCTGAGGTGGTGCCAGTATATGGTGTGGTTTGGAGGTATGTTGTGGATTGTGGAGTTGAAATATGCTGTTTGGTTTGTAATTATGTGGTGTGTATTGGAAATGTGTGGATTTGAATTGTGTGGCCTGCAACTGTGGTGCTGAGTGGAAATATGCTTAGTGAAATTGTGTAATGTGTGGAGTGCATTTATGTTGATTGGTGGTATGTGGCATAGAGTGCATTTATGTGGAGTGTATTTATGTTGCATTGAGTAGAGTGCAATTATGTGGCATGTAATTATGTTGCACTAAGTGGAATTAGGTGGAGTGTATTTATGTTGTATTGAGTAGAGTGTAATTATGTGGCGTATAAGTTTGTCGCATTGAGTGGTATTTTGTGGAGTGTATTTATGTTGCTTTGAGTAGAGTGTAATTATGTGCTATGTAATTATGTGGTTTTGAGTGGTATGTGGAGTGTATTTATGTTGCATTGAGTAGAGTGTAATTATGTGGTGCGTAAGTATGTCGTACTGAGTGGTATTTTGTGGAGTGTATTTATGTTGCATTGAGTAGAGTGTATTTATGTGGTGTGTAATTATGTGGTACAGTAGTATTATGTGGAGTCTATTTATGTTGTATTTAATTGAGTGTAATTATGTGATGTGTAATTATGTGGTACTGAGTGGTATTACGTTGAGTGTATTTATGTTGCATTGAGTAGAGTTTAAATATGTGGTGTGTAATTATGTGGCAGTGAGTGATATTATGTGGATTGTATTTATGGTTTATTAGGTAGAGCATAATTATGTGGCAAGTAATTATGTGGTACTGAGTGGTATGTGGGGTGTATTTATGTTGCATTGAGTAGAGTGTAAATATGTGGTGTGTACTTATGTGGCATCGAGTGGTATTATGTGGAGTGTATTTATATTGCATTGAGTAGAGTGTAATTATTTGGCATGTTCTTAGATGGCACTGAGTGGTATTATGTGGAGTGTATTTATGTTGCATTGAGTAGAGTGTAATTATGTGGCGTGTAAATATGTAGCAGTGAGTGTATTTATGTTGCATGAGTAGAGTGTAATTATGTGGCATGTAATTATTTGTGTTTGAGTGGTATGTGGAGTGTATTTATGTTGCATTGAGTAGAGTGTAATTATGTGGCGTGTAATTATGTGATATCGAGTGGTATTATGTGGAGTGTATTCATGTTGCATCAGTAGAGTGTAATTATGTGTCATGTAATTATGTGTGTTTGAGTGGTATGTGGAGTGTATTTATGTTGCATTGAGTAGAGTGTAATTTTGTGGCGCGTAACTATGGTGTATTGAGTGGTATTTTGTGAAGTGTATTTATGTTGCATTGAGTAGAGTTTTTTAATGTGGCGTGTAATTATGTTGCACAGTAGTATTATGTGGTGTGTATTTTGTTGTATTGAATAGAGTGTAATTATGTGACGTGTAATTATGTGGTACTGAGTGGTATTACATTGAGTGTATTTATGTTGCATTCAGTAGAGTGTAAATATGTGGCGTGTAATTATGCGGCACTGAGTGATATTATTATGGAGGGTCTTTATGTTGCATTGAGTAGTGTAATTATGTTGCGTGTAATTATGTGGCACTGAGTTGTTTTATGTGGAGTGTAGTTATGTTGCATTGAGTAGAGTGTAAATCTGTGGCTTTTAATTATGTGGTTTTTAGTGGTATGTGGTGTGTATTTATGTTGTTTTGAGTTGAGTGTAATTATGTGGTGGTAACTATGTGACAGTGAGTGGTATTATGTGGAGTGCATTTATATTGCTTTGCGTACAGTGTAATTATGTGCCGTGTATTTATGTGGCATAGTGTTATTTTGTGGAGTGTTGTTATGTTGTGTTTATTAGAGTGTAATTATGTGATATGTAAATTTTTTGTGCGTGGTATTATGTGTAGTGTTGTAAGAGTTTTGTTATAAGTTAGGGACTATTGTAAAATAAATGAAAAAAAACAGTACATAAGCATGTTTTCAGTTTTGTTGCTGTGCACTGAATAAAATGTGCAGTGTATGGTTGTACCCTTTTCTTAATCTGTAATAACTGTAGAATCACTTTGAAGTACCTTAATAGATAATACAGATAATAACATAATACAGATATACTTTAATATAACATTGTTTTTGTACAGATAAAATCAGTGGATCCCCAAATTTAAGAGTTTGGAAAACTTGCGAAAGTATGTGGCATAACTGTCTATAAATAGCGGGTGGGGGTTAAAGCAAAAACTGTCGCTGTCTGCATGTTTGCACTTCATGCAGGATTATGTTTTAATCCAGTTTTAAATAGTGCAAACTCGACACGAAAGTATTGGAGCCCTTTCATAAACACCATTTACGTTACACAAGGAGGTATTATTTTTTGGGGTAAAATCCCCAACTTTAAGAGTTTGGAAAACTTGCGAAAGTATGTGGCATAACTGTCTATAAATAGCAGGTGGGGGTTTTAAAGCAAAACTGTCAGCTCTCTGCATGTTTGCACTTCATGCAGGATTATGTTTTAATCCAGTTTTAAATAGCGCAAACTCGACACGAAAGTATTGGAGCCCTTTCATAAACACCATTTACGTTACACAAGGAGGTATTATTTTTTGGGGTAAAATCCCCAACTTTAAGAGTTTGGAAAACTTGCGTAAAGTATGTGGCATAACTGTCTATAAATAGCGGGTGGGTGGGGTTTTAAAGCAAAAACTGTCGCTGTCTGCATGTTTGCACTTCATGCAGGATTATGTTTTAATCCAGTTTTAAATAGCGCAAACTCGACACAAAAGTATTGGAGCCCTTTCATAAGCACCAGTTACGTTACACAAGGATGTATTATTTTTTTTATTAGGCACAGGCGATTACGGAATTTATTTGCCAAAAACACAAGATATTACGCCCACTCTCAAACTCGAACCTGGTTGCCCAGTTCGAAAGTTGCCAGCTCTAACAGTTAAGCCACTAAGAGGGGGCATAAGTGATCACAGCAACCCTGCCTACCAAGAGAGGGATGGGCTCCTTAAAAACGGGACCGGATGAATACTCATTGCGAATTTTCCAATTCCGAAACAAAACAGAATGGGCAGAGTAAAAACACAAAACACCAAAGTAAAATAACTAAATCCAGCCAAATCTGTGACGCCTGGTGTAGTCTAAATTCTCAAACACTAAAACTTAGCCCGAGGCAGTGTTTATAACCAATTGCGGGGTTAGAGCTACCACGAGGTTCATTCTTACGGGAAAGAAAACAACAAAAAAAACGACTACCATCTGTTTTCAATTACCGCCAACGCGATAATTGGAGACAGATAAGGTTGAAGCTCGCGCCCGAGGACCCTAGGCCATCCAACAAACAAGGCGGGACAATCACCCACCCTGCACCAATTGCGTGCTGTGTTTTTAAAAAAGACACATGCACAAGCCAATTGCGGGCTCAGAAAAAAAAAGCACACGCACGAGCGTGGGTTCAGAGCTCAAAAGCCCTTACTTAATGCCTCGCAGAGCAGCGCATGCGCGCTGGCTCAGGCGAGACCTAAAAAGGACATAAGAGACTAACTGAGAGACTGAAGAAAAAAAGTGGGCCCAGATTTACTAACGCTTTTAATGGGTTTCTATCACAAACGTGACACAGACCTGACACAAAAAGTTTGGATGGGATTAACTATCCAACGCAAACTAGGATTTGTGCTGGAAAGTTCCCCAAAGTAACTCAAAGTTGTGCTATGCCCTACATTGCTTCAAGGAGGCGTTCCATTGCTGCTACATGGGCATTCCTATGCAACTACCCATGGGTTTTGATGCAAATCACTATTTACTAACATTTGTAGACAAAGATTTTCAAAACCATAAGCCTCTACGAGTCAGGTGTAATTGAATGTTTTCATTACTCCTCAATTTCCAAATTTGCTTCTGTGCAGCACACATACAAAGTGGGAAAAGTCTTAGAGGATAGTTTTTGTAGGGTCCCCTTCTAGTACAAAACCCATGCTTTAGAGAATGTTAACACCCTTCCACAGACCATAGTAATGTTTAATTAATTCTGCTTAAAATGTTTTAATGGGTGTGTGTGTGTGTGTGTTTGTATAGATATGTTTATTTATATTCATTGAAAAATCAAAGGCTAAAGTGATGTTATAGTTAGGTGAAATGACAGTTTAAACATAAAGTTTTAAACTAAAAAAACACCGAAATTCAACAGTTATCATTATTTCAAGTCACTATAACTCGCACTCCCGCCATGTACCGTGTTGTCGTCAGTGATATCATTTCAGATGTCATGCTGATGTTATCAATATTGTGGTAGAATATGTCATGAGTGATGTAATACGGGACGTTACAAGAAGTGCATGGTGAAGGCATGAGTTATAGTTACTTGAAATAAACATAACTGCTGTATTGCAGTACCTTTTTTTAGTTTAAAATGTTACATTTAAACAGACATTTTCACCTTATTATAACGTAACTTTAACCTTTGGGTTTCTTCAGTGACTGTCTAAGGTTTCTTTAACGTAAATAATATTTTATTACCATACATAAGGCCAAACCCCACCATGCACAATTTACCAGGCCTTGTGTCCAACCCTCTGCAGCCAGCCAACCCCGCCACACATGGCCTTCAGCCGTGCATTGCATTGGGTTTGCTGCAGGGCCTGCACCCAAGCTTACATGGGCAGCCAACCCCTCGCTGTGCACTGCCTTCAGCCGTGCATGACGTGGGGTTGTCCACAGAGTTGGGCCTGTGGCCAGGCCCTGGGTCCAAACCCTTGAGCAGCCAACACCCCTCTGTGCATGACCTTCACCTGTATGCGGCAACCCACCACAGAAATTCAGGCCATGCCCCACTTTTAAAATAAAATTTCCAGTCCAGCAAGACTCTCACGGGAGCAAGTGTGCCCCCCTGTGCTCACTTGGTACTATCGTGTGAGTCCAGGGGGCCACACTGGCTCATCCAGTACACCACCGGGATCACAGAAACCTAAAAAAAAAATACATATATATTTGTTTATTCGATCAATAATATGATCATTTACATCAACATATATATAAAAAAAAATTCAATACAGTTTAATAACAGATTTAAGAGAAAGTGGGATATCACATCCCTCCAGCAATTTAAAAGATTTACAAAAATTTTGTTTAAAATCATGTGTATATTAAAAGAGGAGAATTCAACATTGCATCGAGTCTATATTTTAAAAGGTCCAAAATTCAAAACCACAATAATCCACTGGAGACCCTAAGACCGGGTTGCTAGCATGCTCATTTATCTTTCTCAGAGTCATTTTTTATCTTTTTTGACCATGACCACCAAGCATAGAGTAAGAATCTCGAGATTGTAAATTCAAGCCACCTAGTGGTATCGGACCTAAGGATAGGTAAAGCATCAGAGGAACGTGAAAAAGAGAGCAGGTGGCAAGCAGGAATTACCCAAGTTTTCCTGAGGTTTACATAGGAGGAGCAGAAAAAAACAAAGTGTTCAAGAGTCTCAGGAGAAGAGTGACAAGTCGGGCACAAAGATGTTACAGAAGCATTGTCCCAGGCACTTTTCCTAGAATTTAAAGGGAGAACCCCATACCTAAATTGGATATAAAGTGCTCGTGCCTGCGGAGGTTCAATATCATCCATGAACATTTCAAAACCAAACCATCCCTTAACATTCATAAAACTGGAAGTTAAAGTGCCATGTGCATTAACATCAGTGCATTGTAAATCAACGTACTCCCAGTACCTTTTCTTAAGCAGGGGAACCATTTTTTTCATAATGGACCCTGTGTTCTCCTACATAAACTCCAACCCCAATCTAATGAACCAATCCTTGATCTTGTTGAACCAGGCAAGGCGTCCTCATTGTTTTTGTAGAATTAGTAGCTCTTCCAAGGCCTTCATTACCGGGACCTGTGTGCTACTTGTCCATAGTCTTACCCAAAATAAGAGTGTCTTGAGCGTAGCGAAATAATTAATGGGTTTAAGACCAAGGTCAAGTCTTAACGGCAAAAGGGGGGTGTTCACTGGTAAATTAAGGATTGCCCTTAGAAATGTATTCTCAGCAAGTTCTAGATGCTTTAGGTTCTCCATCCGCCATAGCTCTGCCCCATATAAGGCCGCTCCTAACCCTTTTGCCCTGTGTAGTTCCAGGATTGGGAAAGACGGTCGCAAAGCAGACCCCCTAACCCTCCCCGCTATTTCACAGTCGGCATGTTGAAGAGTTAAAACACTCTTTTCTATTTGAGGAGTCCAGGATAGACTGTCGCTGATTCGGACTCCCAAGTAGTCAAATACCCTAACCTGCTCCAAGACTTCGGTGCCCAACCTCAATTTACCCTTGGAGGATTCATAGGGGTTAAATACCATATATTTCGTTTTGGAGCAGTTGATTTCTAAGCCCCTGTCCTTACAAGCTTTTGCAAATTTATTAAGGACATTCTGGATCCCCATTGGCGTCCTTGATATAAGCAACGTGTCGTCTGCGAATAGCAAGGAGGGCACAGGGCTACCCGCTAATTTCGGGGGGTCACCTCCACAGTCGTACAGCTCTCCTATAAGCCCGTTTATATACATTGTAAAAAGAGTTGGGGCAAGGACTCAGCCCTGCCGCACTCCCTTACGGACCAGAATGTCATTGAATAAACTACCATCTAGGTTCCACCTAACTTTAGCGTAATTATCTTGGTGCAGGCGAATCAAGATTTTAAGTAGGTAGGTAGGGAGTCCTAAGTCTCGATGGGCAGTCCAAAGCTGGATATGGTCTATGGAATCAAAAGCTGTTTTGAGAGCAACGAACACTACATACAAATGACCCCTCCTAATAGTCACTTCTTTTCATATAAGCAGGAGAAATCTAAAAAGCTGGTCCAAAGTGCTGGTAAAAGCCCTAAACCCTGCCTGCAGATTTGATAATATATTATTCTCCTCGATCCAATCTTGGATCCGGGTTAAAATGATTTTACTAAAAAAAAATTTGAGGGACATCTATAAAGCTAATAGGCCTATAATTTGCAGGTGACCCCTTGTCTCCCTTTTTGAATATCGGTATTATTTCTGCACCCCTCCAGGTCGCAAGAATATCTCCGCCTCGCAGGATGGCATTAAAAACAGTTTGTAACAGCGGTCCCCATATTGTGGGCTCCGCTTTAAACAAATACCCTGGTAGCTTGTCCAAACCTGGAGCTTTCCCATTCTGCAGAGAGCTAATAGCATTAGCAGTTTCCTCTATTGTGAAGCTAATTTCATCAGCTTGTGCTTGATCTGTACTGCTCATCTGTGGGTCTCAGTAAAAGTCATCCAGTTTGCCTGCATAAAGATACGTGAAATACTCCTCCCAAACATGGGGCTGTATATAGAAATCAGTTTCAATTTTCTGTTTGGGTGTCCCTTTCAACATGAGGTTCCAGAATAGTCGGCCGTCCTTCAACCTTGACGCTTCTACTAGTGTGCACCAATTTTCTGACTCCCAGTCCCTTTTTGCCTTAGCCTGTACCTTTTTGTACATTTTCCTACTGTTTTTAATGTCTGACCGAGATTCTTTCTTAACCGCCACAATTAATTCTTCTCTGGCTTTCCTACAAGGCTCATTATACCACGGGGCAGTGCTCCGTTGAATTAAGTTTAGATTACACAGTTTATTAAAAAAAGGTCTGAAGGTAGAAGTTAGTTGTTGGAAAGTAGCCATGATGTTATCGTCACTAGCATCAGAATTGCTCACAACAGGAAGGAACTGTGCGACCTCAGCATACATTTTTGGGAGGAGTTTACCATCAGTCAGTATCTGTGGCAATTTTACTCTTTTGTTGTTATTGGTGGTAACAACAGGGACCACCATCTGCCGATATCGTCCATGTGTGATTGCTAGACCAGACAGCGTCAATGCCAAAGCATTATGATCACTGTCCTCCCGATTTAATACGATCATATCATTAACATTTGGCCATAGGTCAAGGTCAACCAGGATGTAATCGATCCTGCTCTTGGCTTTCCCCCTCTTAAACGTATAAGATGCTTTTGCGTCCGAGCGTGTCCGACCATTACATGCTCGTACACCATGGGCAATGGTAAATGATAATACCTGTTGCCCCACCTTACTACATTTCTTAATCACTGGGGTCTGGAGCTTTTCGACCCCTCTAGCTTGATCTTCTTCCTGCAGTATCTCTTGTAGATAGTCAACTGGCCCAAATGTTATGTTAAAATCACCAGCGACTATGAGTTGATACTTTTCCCTAGATGTATCGAGGTAGTTAGATAGTGAGGTTATCGTATCTGATGGCTTGTGAGGGCTACTAAAACGATTGTATATATTAAACAACCTAAGATGGATATTTTCTTTTGGTGATATCAGTTCTAAGCCGAGTATTTCCTCTGAACCTAGTTTCAGAAGCTTGATTATGCAGACCAGGGAGGTCTTAACCCAGATCAATAATCCACCAGCTGGGCGACCAGCAGGAGAATGCCTAGCCTCTATGCTAAAAGTAGTAAACCCCAATCTATGTACCTGCTCAACTGCCCAGGTTTCTTGGAATAGACATAGATGGAAACCATCCACTAAATTACACCATTCTGGGTCATTTAGTTTTGACCTAATTCCTGCAATATTCCGAGATAAGATTTTCAAATCCTGTGCATTTTCCCCACAGACCTGGGATTGACGTCTAGTTGTAGATTTTACTCTCTCTAGATCAGAGTGTTGTGGCTGATGGCATATCTTAGTAACTTGGCCACTGATTACAATTTCACTAAGGTTATTCATATTAATAGCACCTTCTAATTGCGTAGCAGGAAATACCTCATGTGTCATTTGTGATTCAGTAGTTTCGGGATTTAGTCAATCAGGTGACTCCAAATCAGTGAGGGCTTGGTATCTGTTTCTAGTTTCCAGGTGGAAAAACTCCTGTCTCATCTTTGGTTTCTCAGTGTAAGGCATATTAGGAGGAGCGTTTTGGCCTGCATGTTCGAGGTGCCTATAAAAGAACCCAAGTGGTACAATGTCAATCCCTTGTCTAGGCCCCTGGTTTAGTGGAATCTTTCCCCTTCTAAGCAACTGCCCTGCAAGCATCGGTGTCCTGCAATTTATAACTATACAGTCTCCAGTTGAAGTCTTGCGTAACGGGCCAACCCATCTTACACGTCTTACAAACAAGATATCATGATAGTTAGTATTTGAGAAGTTTGTGTTCTGGGATAGCCAGTAGCAAACTTTATTTTTCAGCTGGTTAAATGATTCTTTATGATTATCCTGAACTGGAGGGACGCTAGTTGGAAGTGGAAGACATAATGTTACCTCATTAGCCTGAACATTCCTATCATTAGCATCAATTAATTCAAGGGAAGTCTGTTTACTGTATTCAGTAATGTTCCCTATGGAAGTAGTACTACGTGCGGCGGGCCCAAAATATTGGGAGGCAGCCTTTCCCTCCCCAAATAACTAACACGTCTGGGTTCCGTTAATTTTTGTCATACCGCCCTCGGGTCACTCCTATTTTTTCCAGTTTTGGGAACACAGGATGGTAATTCTAAGTTCCTATTGGGATTCCCCTCACTAGTATGTGGACCTCCATAGGGAGGGCCCCCCCCTTCATGACTTTTCGTTCTTACCCCTTCCCCAGACAATAAATCAGCAAGAGATTTTTGAATAGATTCCACACTTGACTCCAGTTTATCGAGCCTGTCCAAAATGGGCAAGAAGTTATTGGATATTGTTTTTTCCAAGCATGTCATTAAGGTTTCAATGATTTGCAGGGATAAGCCTATGGGGTTAGGGGATGGCGAATCTGAGTCTATCAAAGACGGTACTGTTTGCCTTGAGTCAATAAACACTTCCGGAGTGAATTCCTGGATCTTTTTCCTGGATCTCGTCCTTACAACCGGTAGGGGTTCCAGATGTTTCACCTTCTTTTTCTTTTTAGCTGGGATGTTACATAGCGGAGTTACCATTGATTGTGGTGAGGGACACTTGGCAGGGGATACAGCTGGTAGGCTTTTATCTTGTACACAGGTGCCCTGTTCAGTGTCACTTGGTAATCCATTAAGCACTTGGTCCTCATTTATAGCTACAGCCGGGCCCCCTTCTACAGACAGCACTCGCTCCGCTACCAAAATTTCCTTATCAATGGCCTTAGCAGCCCGTAGGAGAAAACAATCAAGTGTGGAATTCTGCAGAGACTTTGGGGTGTTCACCCTTTCCCCCGTTTGCTTCGATTTAGCCATCAAAGAAAAGGAAAAAAAAAGGGAAAGCAACGCTAATTCGAAGACAAATAGTTGGTCTGAAGCATTCAGACTTAGGGGCCGATTCCGATCTCGGCCGGTAGGGCTCCGAATCGGATTTGGCATAACCGGATCCGATTCGGAGCCCTATTTCCCGACCGATTCGTACGCGTGTCCGGACGAGCGAGTACGATGCGAAATCGCCGACCGACTCGTTCGGGCGTCCCAACCGCTCCGACCGACTTGTTCCTGGGTCGAACCGCACCGACTGACTCGCTCGGACACGACTCGCACCGCACAATGGAGACGTTCCCCGGCCGGGTAAGTACGATGCGCGCCGCAAGCAGTCCGACCGACACGCGCCGTCCGGCTCAAAAGAGCAGTCGGAGCCGTACTTCAGGGGTCCGTGTTGGACCCCCCTGTACGTGTAGCCACGCAAGTCGCACACAGGGGGGACCCATGGGTCCCCCCTACCTGTGCGTGTACGGCGCGAGTCGCTTCGCCGCGTACCCGCTGTAGGGGGTGCCCTTATTCGCCTCGCACCCATTGAGGCAATGGGAGCCCGCGTACGCATTGTACGACTGGTTCCCATTGACTTCAATGGGAGTCCGACCGACTCGAGTCCGATAGCGTACGGACGCATCGTACTCATTCGGTCGGGATGCGCGGGTCCGATTCGGTCGGAAATCTCTCCGGGTCCGGCTCGGTCGGAGAGATTTCCGGCCCGAATCGGAATCGGCCCCCCACTTGTGCAGATGATCAATGTTCGGGTTGCTCTTTTGAGATCCTAGCACAGATTTTTATAGAGGTGAATGCTTGGAGATAGCCAAGACCAAAGCCCAAAGGACTTGGCCCAGCCCAGCCTCCTCCGGGCTCTGACGGGCGCAGATGGGCCCGCCCTTGGCCCGCACGCGTCCCATGCTGCGGGAGCCCTGTCTGATACTTAAGCACCTCCTGGCACGTGTTTCAAAGGTAGGCAGCGGCCTCGTCGCTAGGCAGGCTGGATGATGTTGTTTACGCCCCCCCCCGCGGTCAACGGCACAGCAGGGAAAGCAAATACGGGCACCCATGCTGCTGGAGCCCTGTCTGATACTTAAGCGCCTCCTGGCGCGTGTTTTAAAGGTAGGCGGCGTCCTCGCCACTAGGCAGGCTGGACGATGTTGTTTGTGGCCCCCCGCGGTCACCGGCACAGCAGGGAAAGCAAATACGGGCACCCGCGCTGCGGGAGCCCTGGCTGATACTTAAGCACCTCCTGGCACGTGTTTCAAAGGTAGGCAGCGTCCTCGCTGCTAGGCAGGCTGGACGATGTTGTTTGCGGCCCCCCGCGGTCACGGCACAGCAGGGAAAGCAAATACGGGCAATATATATATTTTTTAATTTGGCTCCAGGAGGACCTCCCTCACAAGATCCAGAAGGTCAGGGTACCCCTAAATCTTCCCCCTTATACCTTATTTCTTTACATTTTCATGAAGCGACCAGCCAGTCAGAGCATGAGCTGGCTGATGGGGAAAAAACGCCAATCTGCTTGCTCTATTATTCGAAGTTGATGATTGCGAGCCTCACACAAACCCAACCATCCACATATTCAAAGTTTTTTACCCTTAATTTCTCAAACATTACTAAACAGAATTACACCAAATCACAAAAAGGACACTTTCGAAATCAAGATCTAGCTGTCTGCCAAATTTGGTGCAATTCCTTTTAGCCGTTTTCACAGTATATCTGTTCATTTTTCCTATGGAAAATTGGATGGGGAAATTGTGTCTTGGGACTCCACTTTTTTCTTGGCTACTGCTTGATGGATCACCCAGCAACTTTCTAAGAAGTAGCGGAGGTCGATTAATTTTTATTTTGAAAAGTTTTGTGAAAATTTGTCAAACGGTGCCAAAGTTATTAGCAGACCACAAAACGCTCTTCCTATAGCAACTAGGCCCCAACTATAACTATATATTAAACATGTGCGAACAATCTTCATGATTGCCTGTTGCAGGTGGCTCCACCACTTTTATCTTAAGCCCCTCATGCACTCCCCCTAAAAATCATTCCAAGACATTTTCACCAAACTATAACGTAACTTTAACCTTTGGGTTTCTAGGGTTTCTTTAACATAAATGAATGTTTTATTACCATACATAAAGTAACCCCCCAACCGCGCACGGCCAGCCAGGACCTTTGTCCAACCCTCCGCAGCCAGCCAACCCCCAACTGCGCACAGCCAGCCAACCCCCCAACGTGCAATGTCTTCAGCCGTGCACAGCATGGGGTTTGCTGCAGGGCCTGCGTCCAAACTTCGTGGGCAGCCAACCCCTCGCTGCGCACTGCCTTCATCCGTGCCTGACATGGGGTTGTCCACAGAGCCTGTCCTGTGGCCAGGCCCACGGCCAAACCCTCGAGCAGCCAACCCCCGCCTTTGCCTGTTAGCGGCAACCCACTCCCATGTGAGTCTAGATGGCCACTCTGGCTCCTGCAGGACACCCCCGGGATCACAGAAATCTAAAAAATTATATTTAAAAAAGAAAATTGGCCTTACATGGACCACCCCACAAGAGTCCATGTGTCCTGGAATGATGGCCGCAACATTTCTCTTCATGTTGTGACCAACCAATCAGAGCATGAGCTCTTGCAAGAGCAAGGTGGCTGAAGGAAAAAAACCTTCCTGGCCCATCAGTTCGCTCTATTATTTGAAGCTGGTGATTGCGTGCCACACACGACGCCAACCATCCACATATACAAAGTTTTTGAACCTTAATTTCCTAAAACATTACTTGCCAGAATTACACCAAATCAAAAAAGCACCCTTTCTGGACCAAGATCTAGCTTTCTGCCAAATTTTGTGCAATTCCGCTCAGCCATTTTCGTGGTTTAGCCGTTCAATTTTCCTATAGAAAATTGCATGTGAAATTGTAGTTTGGGACCCCCTTTTTCTCGGCTCCAGCTTGATGGATCACACCGAAACTTTTCAGGAAGTAGCTGAGGTGGATGTGCTTTTATTTTGGAAAGTTTCATGAAGGTACTGTCCCAAAGTTATTGGCAAACCAAAAACGCCCTTCCAGTAGCAACTAGGCCCTAAATATAATTATATATTATATATTAAACATGTGCGCACAATCTTAATGATTGCCCGTTGTAGGTGGCTCCACCATTTTTATCTATGGCCACTTGTGCGCTCCCCCTAAAAATCACTGCAAGAGACTACACTACTTGTGCTGTTTCTTGAAATTGTTGTTACGCCTCCACCTGATGGCTGATAGCTATTGAGGATGCTCTCAAAGGTTAGGTTAATAATACCTACGGGTATTTAGCGGACGTATGCCATTTGTCTGGTATCTAGGAGTTGATAGACTTTAATTAATGCTAACCTCAGTAGTACAGATTCTCATGTGGTCCTTCTAAAACTTTTGGACTCGCACCTGGTTTTGTTTTCATGTTATGGTCACTTATTACTCGGAATTCTGGGGTTATCAAAATATGATTTTCGGATAACAGGCTTTCATTCGAGCTACATTATCCGTAAAAGTACTTAACAAGCTTATTCTAGTGCCGATTATGTGCTCATTTTCTATTGACTGCTCTCTAACTTTGCCGGCGGACACACTCGTTATCTTTCTTCATGTCCGGCCTCTAATCGCATTTTCTTCAGTGGGTCTAATATGGAGCAGTGATAAGTGAATGGTGCCATTGCATTTGGCAATGACCTTGAATGCCAAAGTGGTGCCATACCATGCATGAATGAATGAAGAACATTTTTATCACCTAATGAATCAAGGGGTTGGCATTGATGGGGCTGCAGCTGTGAGGTAGCACCCTGCTGGGGGCAGAAACAGCAGTAATGTAGGTGGTCCCTCCCACCACAGTTTCCTGCATGGCTTGGTCTTGGTTCTACTTCCCTGCTCTTGCCCTCAAAGCAGATGCATCTGTTGCTTAATCTCCATCAATGACCAGAACCTAGCCAATGCTCCTCCTAGGGTCGGAGTTTCACTACACATTCTCTTCGAGGCTGCTACCAACTATAGATCCCTAATTCGGCTGCATGGAGAGGTGGAGTCCGTCTCAGCCTTCTGCTCGTGTACATCCTCCATCCGGACTGCACTCTTCCCTCTGTCCATGCCACTGCACATCCATGGCCTAGCACCACCGAGCTGATGTGCACGTGTGGTGCAGAGGGCGACAACCGACCTTGATGCTCAAGGTGCATGCTCATTGCTTGTGTGCACGAATCGTGTGGACTGCTCTGAGAAGCACTGGAGATTCGTAAAGGAGTGGTCATAGTAATGTCCTCCATGACTGAGGATAAAGAATGTTCAGCTATATCCATAGTTGCTGCCACGTGCACTTCGGATTTGGGCAATGACGAGCATCATGATAACTTTAGGCAGCAGAAATCAAAGCTAAGGCATGGCGGTGAATGTTAAGCATCTGCTCAAGTGGATGTTGATTCTGGGATGCTGTGTCAAGCAGCGTCCGTGGTATCCTTGCTGTTTGAGATGAGTGGATCTGAGTCAGGTGCCTGGCACTACTGGAGGAATTGCTCCTGCCGCCTACATCCAAGAGCCATTCTCCTTGAGACCTCTACATCTTCCCCACAATGATCATCTCAACCCCCAGCACATTCGGATCTGTTGGGTACCTCCTTCGACGTGGCCTGCTTGGCAGCCTCACATACGTTTTTTGGGACACACTGAGGGGCAGATTTACGTTCCCTGGCGCATCCCTGCAAATCAGCAGGGATGCGCCAGGGAAGATGCGTGACTCAAGTTTACCCTTGCGCCACCACAGATGCGCCGCATTTACAATGCGGCGCATCATGGCGCAAGGATAAACAGATGCGTGACGCATCTGTCGGCGGAAGGTGGCGCAGTACTGGAGTCGTGTCGCAAGTGCGACGTAACTCCAGTACTGCTCAGGGGTGCCCTATACCTAACATGCTGCGTCACTCCTTACGCCTGCTTGAAGCAGGCGTAAGGATTTGACGCAGCAGGGACGTAAAGTGACTCAGTGAAATCTTGTAGATTTCACTGCGTCACTTTACGGGCCTTCCTTGCGCAGGAACGCCCCTGCGCCGGCACGCCCACATGAAACCTGACGCAGGTTTCATGTGGCGCAGGGCTTACAACGTGACGCATCTCCCTAGATGCGTCACGTTGTAAATCCCCGCAGCATGGCGCATGATTTGCGCCGCCGCTGCGTCACAAAAGTGACGCAACGGCGGCGCAAAAGTGGCGTAAGGGGCTTGTAAATCTGCCCCTGTGAGTCCAGCATGATGCTGCACTACAAAGTGACTATATCCGCCTCTTCATCAGTGAAAGCCCTCTGTCCTTCAGGGACTTTGGATCCATCATGCCACAGTGCTCCTGTTCTCAGCCCAAAGTAAGCTCTGGATGCAAAGGAGGAGGCCTGTTACTGTTGCTTGAGGATCTTTATTGGTTCAAGATAACTGTACTTAGGTTTTTCGGAAATCGCCACAAAAACGTGAAAATGTTGCCAAATAATTTTTGTTGCCCAATTTCTGAAGTGGCATTCACATATCAAACTGATGTGCACTGATTTTCTGCTTTCCACAAGTGCCTATCGCTGATGTCAGAAGTCCACATATGTATACTCTAGCCATTGAAATATTTGCATACACACATCGGAGCATTGTGACTTAAATAAAGTTTGTCCATATCCTTTCAGGGACAGGATTTATTAACTAGCATTTCGAGCCTAGCTGTACAGGTGTGCATCCCTCAGCCTATATTGTACGTTCCTCACTGCATCTCTGTGAGGCTCTGCTTTGGGAAACCCTAATGTTTTGCAGACCTTCCTAGTCTGAATCTATATTTGAGAATCGGGCCCAAATTTGCTACGTACATAGATACTCTAGATAATAATGTATGGCCAGAGGTCAACATGCTGTCAGGAGAGCATTTAACACCTCCTGCAGAAAGGAACATACAGCAGTAAATAATATAGAAGCACTCATGTTATATTTTCAATAAAATAAATGGATTTGGGAATTTCCTAAGAAAAGGCATTAGTTTTACCCGGAAACACTGATGTGCATGAATAATGCCACGAAGGGTGAAACAAGCATTTACATTAACAGGGATCTGGAGAGCTTTGTTAAGGTTTGTCATGGCGAGTAATGTGGTTAATTGATGAGCACAGAGAACGGAGGGAGCATCTACAAATTCTCCTTTTATTATCCCCCAGAGGCAGAAGTGGATATGTAACCAGGACTCCTGAAATAACAGAGCTGCTCCTACGGGGCTCGTGGAGCAATGCTCATATTTGCTTGGCTTTGTTCCATACTTAGAACAAATCAATACGTATTCACTTTATTCTTAGCAGCTGTGAAGCTCCCGGCTGCCAGAGATATTTGCGCCTTCAGTGCATCTAACATTTACAGGCGAAATCATTTGGCACTTTGCGGAAAAGACTATTATTTAACGCCGGCTAGAGGCAGCCTTGTAAAAGAGCTATTGACTTTTGCTCAGGCAAATATCAGAATGTATTGACCCTGGAGATAAATATTGATGAGGAAGATGTCAACATTTCCCGGAAAGATGGGAACATCTATTTTCGAATAGTCTGTCTACATATATCAGGGGAGGGCGCTGGATGCTGAAGGGCTTCTGCACAGCAGGGTATTATTCTAACCCAGAAGTGTCAAATGTAATATTTCAGATAATGCATTGCGCTCTTTGCTGTAATAAAAAAACACAACTATCTGCGCGTCTCCGTCCCAGTGCTCAGGCAAAGAGAGCACGAGGCAGCGCGCAAGGCACCTGCTTTCGGCTGATTATGGAGAGGATTAACAGAACGTTCCGGATACACGTTTCCTCTGGTAGTCGTTGGCGCTGGTTCCTTGTGTTAACATCGTATTTTAAAACATATTTTGGAAATATTGCTTTTAAAAATAACAACTTTTCTCTATGTAGTATATTACTTTCACCTAAACATCTTTCCATAAATTTGAACCTTACATTGACATCTTTTGTTTTATTTCGGCGATGCGGTAAGCACAAGGTAAGAGGTTTTATTTATTTATTTATTTATTTAATATTACTTATCCCCTCATCTGTCGACTTCCACCCGCCCCACCACTCTTACCTGTGCGAGCCACTACTGATATATATATATTATCTACTGGCGGTCGCCAGTAGATAGTTATAGTTAGGACCTATTTTCCATAGGAAATCCGCAACATTCTATTTGAAATAACTTTGGCGCCGGTTGACGAATCTTCGCGAAATTTTCAAAACTCGTGGGGTGCTCCGGTCCGCTCCTTTCCTGAAAGTCTCGGGGTGATTCGTCAAGTGGGGGCCGAGAAAAAAGGGGGGTCCCAAAACGTGTTTTCCCCATGCAATTTTCCATAGGAACCTTTCATCGCAGCTACAGCCCGAACTGCTGAACGGAATGACACCAAATTTGGCAAAAAGGTAGCCGTTGGTTCAGAGTCATGCATTTTGGTTAAATGGTGTAAATCCGTTCAGTAGTTCCTGAGAAAATCAAAAGTAAAACCACATATATATCTATGGCCGTGGAGGGTCCGCGCACCCTGAGCGCACCTTCCCGATCACGAGCTGTATGCTAATTGGCTGTCAACACTCCAAACCAGGAAGTGTTGGCAGCCACCTTGTTCCTCGGTAGAACCGAGGCACAAGAAACAAGTGCGCAAAACGCAAAAAGGGGGCAGGGTAGAAACACCCTGACCCCCTAGGCCTGCTTAGGGGGTCCCACAAGGACCCCCAGGGCCCAAAAAATAATAAAAAAAAAAAAAAAATCAGCGGGATGTGCTTAGGGTGCGCGGATCCCGCCGTGAAAAAACAAAAACAAAGCGCGGACTCCCGCGCTTTGAGGGTATTTTGCCCCCGGGTGGGCCAAGTCCTGGGGGCATGCGGGGGTGGGTTTAAATGTTAGTTGGGGGGGCCTCTAAGGCCCCCCAAGCCCCGGGGACTGCCACCCACTGGGGCTTTCAAATTATAATGATGGCGGGGAAACCTGCTCTCGCTTCAATGAAGCAAAGCAGATTGCTTTTCCATAAGGGGAGCTACATGTCAGCAGCTCCCCTTATGGAAAAGCAATGCCGGCTCCCGCAGGACGGTGGGGAGCTGGCGGGACCGTGGGGGGATTGGGGACCCCCCCACGGTCTCCAACGAGTGGCCAGGCCCCAGGGGATGGGTTCCCCGGGGCCATTAGTGGCCCGGGAGGGGTCCACGCAGCCCCCCTCCCCAACAATTATATACAAATAAATAAAAAAAATAAAAATGCGCAAAGGCCGGCCCCAGGGGATGGGGTCCCAGGGGCCAATAGAGGCCTTAGGAGGGGTCACGCAGCCCCCTCCTCAAAAATTTAAAATAAAAGTGGCCATGCCCCGGGGATGGGGTCCCCGGGCCGGAATCGCCACGGGAGGGGGGCCACCCGGCCCCCTTCCCGTACTCTTTTTTAAATTTTTTTTTTTAAATAGGATCAGGCCCTGGGGTATGGGGTCCCCAGGGCACCAAAAAGTGAAAAGGAAGGGGGGCCACACAGCCCCCCTTCAAAAAGAAAAAAAAAGCGAACGAGCATCAGGCCCCGCCCTCCCTTAACCACTCTGCAAACGCGCCCTGTGGTGCGTTTTAAATTGGGGAAAGAATTCCCTTCAATACTGGGGGTCCCTGGGGGCCAACTAGCCCAGCAGGTACCTCCAGTAAGCGCCACAGGGCTGGGTTGCAGAGAGGTGGTCCAGGCCACGCCCTTTTACACCTCTCTGCAACGCAGCTCTGTGGCGCTTACTGGAGGTACCTGGTGGGTTAGTTGGACCCCAGGGACCCTCAGGATTCAAGGGGACTTAATTCCCCAACTTAAAACGTGCCACGGGGCGCATTTGCACAGTGGTGAAGGGAGAGGGCGGGGCCTAAGGTGACATGTGTGCAAACAGGCCCGTGGCGCGTTTTAAGATGGGGAATTAATTCCCCTTCAATACTGGGGGTCCCTGGGGGCAAACTAGCCCACCAGGTACCTCCGGTATGCGCCAGGGAGCTGCGTTGCAGAGGTGTTCAGAGGCCACGCCCCTTTTTACACCTCTCTGCAACGCAGCTCTGTGGCGCTTACTGGAGGTACCTGGTGGGCTAGTTGGACCCCAGGGACCCTCAGGATTCAAGGGGACTTAATCCCCCAACTTAAAACGCGCCACTTGGCGCGTTTGCACAGTGGTGAAGGGAGGGGGCGGGGCTAAAGGTGACATGTGTGCAAACAGGCCCCGTGGCGCGTTTTAAGTTGGGGAATTAATTCTCCTTCAAACCTGAGGGCCTCTGGGGGCCAACTAGCCCACCAGGTTCCTCCAGCATGCGCCAGGGAGCTGCGTTGCAGAGAGGTGTTCAGAGGCCACGCCCCTTTTTACACCTCTCTGCAACGCAGCTCTGTGGCGCTTACTGGAAGTACCTGGTGGGCTAGTTGGACCCCAGGGACCCTCAGGATTCAAGGGGACTTAATCTCCCAACTTAAAACGTGCCACGGGGCATGTTTGCACAGAGGTGAAGAGAGGGGGAAGGGCCTGATGTGACAAGTTAGTTTCTTAGTTTTAATCCCCCTGCCCTATTATGTACTAGGGACTTACAGAGGAGGTCATGCTAATCACAGGGGTACCCCAACACATAGTGTTCCCTAGTGTATGTAGGTGTTTTCACTGTATTCTAAGTGTCTTTTAGCATAGCACTGGCTCTAGGCCTGGTTAGTCAGAGTCAGTTACCACCAGTACCCGTCTGAAAAGTTGTGGGCACAGGATGATTTTGGAACAAGGCCTCTTTCTGCTCCTCTGTTGGTTCTTTCTGCACATGTCTTGCTTCTTCCTGCACTTTTCTTCGTCTTTGTGGACTTCTGTTGCTTCTTTCTGCATTTCTTTTGCTTCTTTCTATGCGTTTTTCTTCTTTCTTCACATGTCCTACCTCTGTAGGCATAGTTAGAAACTAGCATTTGAAAAACCTTTGAAATTCACTGAAAAAACCATAGGTTTCAGGCACGTTATAGTTAGAAATTAGCATTTAAAAAACCTTAGAAATTCACTGAAAAAACCATAGGTTTTAGGGAAAGTTATAGTTAGTTGGACATTGCACTCGTACAAAACCCGTGAAATTCCCCCGTTATAGTTAGTTCAGCTAACTATAACTCGCGCCCGCAATGCACTGCTGATGACGTCACATATTACATCACTCATGACATGGTCAGTGACATCACTGATGACATCACTGATGACATCTCAACATTCAGCTCAATGTGAATTTCTAGTTAAATGCAATTAGTTACTTTATGGATTACTTTTGTAACCACAGGACTGGATCCTAGATTCAGTCCTGGTACATCTCCTGTAAACAGTTGAGTAAAAGCGTTTTGGTTACAGTCGTGATTTTTAAGGAATATTATTGTATTTTAAAAGTTGACACTTTGAAACTTTTTCTCATAGAATCACCAATGTTATCCTATGGAAGGAAATTCACTTAGCAGGTAAAAACTGTTATCGTTACTTTTTCTTACTCAGTGTTGGATCCTGGATCCAGCACTGGTGCATCTCCTGTAAACAGTTGAAAGAATGCGTTTAAGTCATACAGGCGATTTTTAAGGAATATTTGTAGTTTGTGAAAATCAACACTTTGAAACTTTTTGCTGAAAACCAGTCAATGTTAGCCTATGAAGGAAATTCAAGTTACCGGTAAGTACGGTTAAAATTACTTTTGAGGATCAGTACTGGGCTGAAACATGCAGCACTGAGGTCTCTCCTGATAACAGGTGAGTAAATCGGAATTCGTATTTCGGCTGATTTTAGAGGAATATTTTAAAGTTCCAAAACTCCACACTTAGAAGAATTTCCAAGTGAAACCAGTCAATGTTAGCCTATGGAAGGAAATTCAAGTTACTGGTAAGTACGGTTAAAATTACTTTTCAGGACCAGTACTGGGCTGAAAGATGCAGCACTGAGGTCTCTCCTGATAACAGGTGAGTAAATCAGAATTCGGATTTCGGCTGATTTTAGAGGAATATTTGTATGTTTCAAAAATCAACACTTAGAAGAATTTCCAAGTGAAACCAGTCAATGTTAGCCTATGAAGGAAATTCAAGTTACCGGTAAGTACGGTTAAAATTACTTTTCAGGATCAGTACTGGGCTGAAAGATGCAGCACTGAGGTCTCTCCTGATAACAGGTGAGTAAATCGAATTCGTATTTCGGCTGATTTTAGAGGAATATTTTAAAGTTCCAAAACTCCACACTTAGAAGAATTTCCAAGTGAAACCAGTCAATGTTAGCCTATGAAGGAAATTCAAGTTACCGGTAAGTACGGTTAAAATTACTTTTCAGGATCAGTACTGGGCTGAAAGATGCAGCACTGAGGTCTCTCCTGATAACAGGTGAGTAAATCGGAATTCGTATTTCGGCTGATTTTAGAGGAATATTTTAAAGTTCCAAAACTCCACACTTAGAAGAATTTCCAAGTGAAACCAGTCAATGTTAGCCTATGAAGGAAATTCAAGTTACCGGTAAGTACGGTTAAAATTACTTTTCAGGATCAGTACTGGGCTGAAAGATGCAGCACTGAGGTCTCTCCTGATAACAGGTGAGTAAATCGGAATTCGTATTTCGGCTGATTTTAGAGGAATATTTTAAAGTTCCAAAACTCCACACTTAGAAGAATTTCCAAGTGAAACCAGTCAATGTTAGCCTATGAAGGAAATTCAAGTTACCGGTAAGTACGGTTAAAATTACTTTTCAGGACCAGTACTGGGCTGAAAGATACAGCACTGAGGTCTCTCCTTATAACAGGTGAGTAAATCGGAATTCCTATTTCGGCTGATTTTAGAGGAATATTTGCACAATGGTGAAGGGAGGGGCGGGGCCTGAGGTGACATCTTTGCAAACGCGCCCCGTGGCGCGTTTTAAGTTGGGGGATTAAGTTCCCTTGAATCCTGAGGGTCCCTAGGGGCCAACTAGACCACCAGGAACCTCCAATATGCGCCAGGAGCTGCGTTGCAGAGACGTGTAGAGAGGCCACACCCTTTTTACACCTCTCTGCAACGCAGCTCTGTGGCGCTTTCTGGATGTACCTGTTGGGCTAGTTGGCCCCAGGGACCCTCAGGATTGAAGGGGATTTAATTCCCCATCTTAAAACGCGCCACGGGGCCTGTTTGCACACATGTCACCTCAAGCCCCGCCCTCCCTTCACCACTGTGCAAACGCGCCCCGTGGCGCGTTTTAAGTTGGGGGATTAAGTCCCCTTGAATCCTGAGGGTCCCCGGAGTCCAACTAGCCCACCATATACCTCCAAAGCGCCATAGAGCTGCGTTGCAGAGAGGTGTAAAAAGGGGCGTGGCCTCTGTACACCTCTCTGCAAGGCAGCTCCCTGGCGCATACTGGAGGTTCCTGGTGGGCTAGTTGGCCCCCAGGGACCCCCAGTATTCAAGGGGAATTGTTCCCCTCTGCAAACGCGCCAGGGGCGCGTTTGCAGAGTGGTGAAGGAAGGGGCGGGGCCTGCGGGCCCGATCGTTTTTTTTTAATTTTTTTTTTGGGGAGGGGGCCGTGGGCCCCCTCCCGGGCCACTACTTGCCCCGGGGACCCCATCCCCCGGGGCTGGCCCTCTCGTTGGGGACTGTGGGGGTCCCCAATCCCCCACAGTCCCGCCGGCTCCCCGTGTCCTACGGAAGCCGGCATTGCTTTACACATGGGGAGCTGCTAAGATGCAGCTCCCCATGTGGAAAGCAGTCGGCTTTGGATATTGGAAGAGAGAGCAGGTTTCCTGCTCTCTCTTCCAATATCCAAGCAAGTTTGCAATGACAGGACGGGAGCCGCGAGGCTCCCGTCCTGTCATTGCAAACAGCAGTGTCCCGGGGTAGGCACCCCGGGACACTGCAGGAGCCGGCCCTGGGGGTGGTGGTCCCCAGGGCCATCA
Organism: Calotriton arnoldi; assembly: GCA_963921515.1. Classification (NCBI taxonomy): domain Eukaryota; kingdom Metazoa; phylum Chordata; class Amphibia; order Caudata; family Salamandridae; genus Calotriton; species Calotriton arnoldi. The sequence continues at coordinate 158,947 of CAWUFW010019666.1, forward strand.
AGGGCTCCAGGAGGGGGGCCGCGCGGCCCCCTCCCATTCAGTGCACAGCCCCGGGAGGTGGTGGTCCCCGGGCTCTGGGGTCCAAAACGGACCCCCATTGTAATTTTTCTTAGTGCCCCGGGAGGTGGTGGTCCTCGGGCGTGTGGGGCTGGAGCCCCCCACACAGGTTTTTAATAAAAAAAAGAAGCCCCGGGAGGTGGTGGTCCCGGGGCTGCGGGAGGGCTCAGAGCCCTCCCGCACCATTGTACATAAAGCCCCGGGGGTGGTGGTCCCCGGGGCTTGGGGGCCCTTAGAGGCCCCCACACATAAAATTAACCCCCCCAGCATGCCCCCGGGACTTGGGCCACCCGGGGCCAATTAACATCGAGCGCGGAGACCGCGCTCGATTTGCTGGCAGGATTCGCGCACCCTGAGCGCATCCTGCCGATTTTAAAAAAAAAAATTTTTTTTTTTGCCCAGGGTGTCCTTGTGGGACCCCCTGAGCAAACCTAGGGGTCAGGGTGTTTCTACCCTCCCCCTTTGTGCGCTTTGCGCACTTGTTTCTGTCCCTCGGTTCTACCGAGGGATAAAATGGCTGCCAACATTTCCTGAATCGAATGTTGACAGCCAGTTGACAGCCAATTAACATGCAGCTCGTGATCGGGAGGGTGCGCGAATCCTCCGTGCCCATAGATATATATGTACTTTTACTTTTTGATTTTCTCAGCAACTACTGAACGGATTTACACCATTTAACAAAAGGGTTCTTTCTGAACCAAGAACTACCTCTTTGCCAAATTTGGTGTAATTCCGTTCAGCAGTTCGGGCTGTAGCCGTGTCTAAAGTTTCCTATGGGAAAATGCATGGGGAAAACGCGTTTGGGACCCCCTTTTTCTCGGCCCCCGCTTGACGTATCACCCCGAGACTTTCAGGGTAGGAGCGGACCGGAGCGCCCCACGAAGTTTGAAAATTTCGCGAAGATACGTCAACCGGCAAGAGAGTTATTTCAAATAGAATGTCGCGGATTTCCTATGGATAATAGGTTGTAACTATAACTATCTACTGGCGACCGCCAGTAGATAATATATATATATATATATATATATATATATATGCGAAAAATTCCCATTTCTTCATCAAGAAGGGTCCTGCACTCGAGTCTCTGTCATAATCTATTTTTATTTCAATGGCAGCACTTGTAAAAACATAACATGACCCTTCTTGATGAAGAAATGGGAATTTTTCGCATTTAAAAAGGAGTGATGTGGCATCGCCTTTACACCTGCACCACTGGCGTTCAGGTTGCACTCCAGAATTCCACATAACCCAGTTTTATATATATATATATATATATATAGTTTCCAAAACACCACTTCACCAGGCAGCCGAACTCAAAATGGCGGGTGCATCCGTGGATAACAGGTGAGTTCGCCTTGTTCCACAACAACTCCAACAACTCGGAGCACTCACAGGGGTCTTTAAAATGATTTATTTCGCAAATGCATTTTGGTCAATACCTTCTTCAGTGCTGTAAATCATTTCTAAAATCTGCACAGCTTTCAGTCTTTTAATATACACTCCATTGGTGGGGCTGCAACCAATCAGGAAACGGCATTCCCGTGTCGGCATGAATAGCTAATGTGCAGGGACTCAATGTCCCATAATTTACCATCAGTCATAGATGTAATCCGTTATTCAAGTGTCATTCTTCTGATTCCGTGCCATCTCAAGCCGGCAGCCACTTATTATCCTTGTAAGACTGTGCATATCACCCTCACCAGCGGCTGATAATAATACGCACAGAACCTGTAGATGTCTCTCATATGGTCGAGACACCACAGACTAAATAGTCAGCGTCCTTCCAAGACGACAGGAACTGGCAGCGGCGGTTCCAACACGCCAACAATTTTCCAAAACACCACTTCACCAGGCAGCCAAACTCAATGGCGGGTGCATCCGTGGATGACAGGTGAGCTCGCCTTGTTCCTCAACAACTCCAACAACTCGGAGCACTCACGGGGGTCTTTAAAATGATTTATTTCGCAAATGCATTTCGGTCAATACCTTCTTCAGTGCTGTAAATCATTTCTAAAATCTGCACAGCTTTCAGTCTTTTAATATACACTCCATTGGTGGGGCTGCAACCAATCAGGAAATGGCATTCCTGCGTTGGCATGAATAGCTAATGTGCAGGGCCTCAATGTCCCATAATTCACCATCAGTCATAGATGTAATCCGTTATTCAAGTGTCATTCTTCTGATTCCGTGCCATCTCAAGCCGGCAGCCACTTATATATATATATATTTCACTGAAAAAACAAAGGTTACAGGGGCATTATAGTTAGGTTGACGTTTTACCCACACAAAACCATAGAAATTCAGCAGTTATAGTTATGGGCCCTTTTAGGTTAAGGGAAAAAATAATAAAATTTGGTGTTCCACAGGGTGCCTCTCTGATCCCTACTCTGTTCAATGTATATATGCCTCTCTGATCATTTGGCATTTCCACTATGTCATATGCAGATGACGCTCAAATAATTTTGTCTTCGGAGAAACGCTGCTCAAGTTATGAATTGTATTTTAAAAGTTGTCTTGCGCCAGTTATTAAATGGATGAACTGGAATCACTCACCTGAAACGTAACACGCCAAAAACTGAAATCCTTTGTTTTTGTAAGAATAATCAGTTCTCTACGTCGGACTGATGGCCAGAAGGTGTCTGAACAGTTGTGTTCATATTGAACACCCCATGCAATGAGGGTCTCCTCCTCCTACCGATGTGGCCTGAAACTTGGGAGTTAAATTTGGTACAGACTTATCTTTTCATCATCAAATTGTTGTCTCCCTTTAGAAGCTAGGCAAACAGTAGCTTATGCATGCAACAGTCTCTGTCTTGAAGTAGCAAAGGGCCAGATGTACAGACATTAGGAATACTGACTTCCTAATTACGATAATCTCCAAATTACAAATCGATATTCCTAGTGTATGAATTTTTTTTCCCAAATAGCAATTCCTAGTAGATCGCAATTTGCAATCCATTAGGAATCGCAGCCATCACAGGGATGGTAGCCTGCTGAGGTCAGCAGACCACCATGTCTGTGATTGCATTTAATAAAGCATTTAATAAAGCAACCTTTTTTTAAAATGCAGCCCATTTTCCTTAAAGGAAAATGAGATGCTTTTAAAAAGAAAAAAATGAAACTTTGAAGTTTCATTTTTTAAGAGTAGGCAAAAATATTTTTTCAACATTCTCAAAGGGGAAAGGGTCACAAGGGGATCCCTTCCCATTTGTGAATGGGTTACCACCACTTCTAAAATGGTGGTAAAGTATTTCTGTTTTGAGTCCAGGATTTGGTCACAAAACAGTATAACATACCATACCATTTCGGTATTTAGAAGGGACACCCGAAACATGCCCCTTCCAAATACCAAACCGCAAATGTGATTCGGTAACAAATTACTGAATCACATTTTGCATTTTGTACATCTGAAAAATAATTTTTCCAGTCGCAAAAGGCCCGATTCTGCAAATCGGGCTGTTTGCGACTGGAAAAAAGCTCTGTTCATCTGGCCCTAAGTAGCTGATTAAGAAACTCCAGGTAGTACAAAATTCCACAGTTCGACTTGTATTAAAACTCTACCGCAGGAAATTCATTACTAAATGGTGTAGGGAACTGCTGCCGCTTCCGGTGGAAAAGCAGATCCTGTTTAAATCCCTAGCAGCAGTCTTTAGAGCCATCTGCCGGACTGGGCCCAAGTTCATCTCAGATTGATTAACGATATCTGTCCCTCCCAGAGACTTGAGATCAGCTAATGCAAAACTTCTAGCAATCCCTATCTTCAGGCCGAAGACTCTGTGCTTGCTACTAAGTCCTGGAATTAGCTTTCTCTCTTTCTCCGTGAAACAAGCTGAAAATAAAACCTTCTTTAGAAAGCATCTTAAGATCTGGCTTTTCTCTCAGGCATAATCTGACCCTCTTTGGTCTGGATTTATGAATTGTGGATTTTAGGAATGAGATGCCCCTTTGGGGGCGAGTGTTGCACTCTATAAGAATCAAACAACACATATATATATTACATATATATATATTATGGTGGTTTCAAATGTTATGCTGCACTGTTAAGGGGCTGCCTGTGATCAAGGATGATGTACGTCCGAAATGCGTTAGGCTCAAAGCCAGTTCCAGAGTATATGTTATCACCTGCTGCAAGTGTTGCCTGGGCGTAAACTAGCAGCTGATTTGTGCCTCAATTTTTATTTTCTGATGGTTTCAATTGATTACCTTTTTTCACATTAACAGGCACTTAAGCTACTCTTTCCTAAGGAACATTATTGGCACAAAATACGTACCACAAAATGTGTTGGTTAGCTATTAAATTATTCCCAACATTATAATTATCAATCTCCATATTTGACATGTTGGGCTTTGTGGGGAGAGGATGTGGTCTAACGGCTAGGGCAGTCGACCTCAAATTGGGGGAACCGGGTTCAAGTCTCGGCAATGACGTTTAACATCCTGTGATTCTGGGCAAATCACTTAATCTCCCCATGCCTAGCAAAAATTAATGTGTCCTCGTGTAACGCAACTGGTGCTCATGTAAAGCGCTCTGATACCTTCGGGTCAAGTTCGTGCTATATAAAACTAAGAAAATAAAAGTTCAAGAAACACATACATATCTGTGAAGTGAGCAATACCCTTCCTGCAAGACCTGTGTGATCTGAGCGTTTGTTCTGCTGCGTTTACACTTTGTTTGGAAGCCCAGTGTGACCTAAACTATAACTGCTATTTGTATTCTTTACCTGCAAGACCAGTGTGACCTGAGCAAGAGCTCTGTTGAATTACGACCTTACCTGCAAGACCTGTGTGACATGAGTGATAGCACTGCTTTCTTTACACTTACCTGCAAGCCTGATGTGACTTGAGAAATAGCCCCTCTGCTTTACACCCTACCTGCAAGAACAGTGTGACCTTAGTGTTAGCTCTGCTGTTTTTTACACCCTACATAGGATCACAACAAATACAACACTGCCAACCATGCACTCCCCTATGGTGTAGCATGCTACCCATTTAGTAAGGTGTTTTGGTACTCCATAATAGAGGTGAGGTGCTATATCAAAGCTACCGTACAATACAGTACAATACAGTTTTTCAAGTGAGCCTAAAGCTAATCTTCCAAAGGGCCGACACCTGCTTCAAATTTTGGCATCTTTCAGCCTACCAGGGGTGGAGAAAATCTGGACCTTTCAAGATTGCGTAATTTCTGCTCATGTTGCAAACCTTGAATGTCCTTCCACCTCTTTCCTTTGTCATGACGTGTATGTGTACACTAGTAGGCAGTATACCTGAATTAAAAAAGGTGCATGGCTTCAGCACAGGTCACCAACTTCCAGCCTCTCTGCCTTGTGCATCTCGCCCTATGGATTACTTGACCTTCTCTGATTGTCAAATATTTAGTGTACAGGCACACAGCAACCAGCGGATCCTCTGGCCGGATTGATGATGTGGAGCTGCCTATATGTTTTAGTGCACAAGAACCCAGATTGAACTACCCATATCTCAAACCATCCAGGTAGATCCCTGTCTCCTTCTCCTATCTCTTTACCCTTTAACATTTCCTCCTCTTCTTCCAATACATCTTTCTCTTCGTCTCCCTTCTCTTCTTTTCAAGCTTGTCTCTCACACCTCCATCACATTGCTAGGTGCTACATCCAAAGACAAGATAAGAGCACCTCTGTGGTCACTCATGCATGACAACAAAGCAGTTTCCACATGAGATCACAACAGGTATAACAGTTTGACAACCACAAACTCCTCCACATTGTAATGTGCTAACCTTCTGATAACGTGCTTCAGTGCCCCCATAGTCATATATGAAGCAGTACATAAATGCTACAATAAAAATGCATGATATTTTTGCTTTTGTAAACACAAACCACCGGCCCACACTGAAATCAATACATAAGGGATGGATGAAGGGCAGGTGGGTGAAGTGATGTCAGTCTCAAATTATATGTTATCAGTAAAGACCAAGAGTTGACACTTTTACAGTCTTCTGATATTTTTTATCCATTATTTTGTGAATGATTTAAAAAAAATGGGCTAATTTTTTAAAATTCAGTTTGATAGTTTTGCACTTCAATGTTGTATTTGTTTGGCCATGACCTTATAAGGCTTACATAGTGTAGAATTCAACAATTGAGCCTATACAGAAACTGCATTTTGTAGAACGTAAAGTATTACTACAGTGAAACTACTCATTTATTTCAAAATGCAATTCACTAACCCACATGTGGAGACCTCTGCATCCCTTACTCCTGCCTTTTATGTGGGATGACCTCTTCCACATGTGCAGAGACTCTTGCAAATACACACAATACCCTAGTATTCACTAGGGGAGGGAACATGAGGCTACGGGGTAATCAGGGTGAGCTGGCCTCCAAGTAATACAGGTACACACACCAAGAAGCTACCCTGAATAAGTGTCTGATTCTAAGGAAAACGAAGGCTCACTACGCCTTCTTCTGTGTGGTGTTGGGCATATCAAAAAAATGGAAGGACTGTCCTCACACACCACCAGGTGTCATGCTTCATCATCGGCAGTCCTCGCTCTCTAAAAACCGCGTTTGATAGAGAGCGGGCCTTCACCTGGAGACAGGGAGGCACTTCTACAACTAAGTGGGGGCCCGTGCAGGAAGGTGAGCGAGTGATTTAAAAATTAATGCAAACTCCACATGTAATTTTATTTAAGTGGGGTTTGCTTATTATTAAAAATCAGGGTGGGGGTTTAGTACCCCATCCCCATCAGTGTCGTCAACATGTTTCTGCCGTCGTGGCCAGGAGGGTCCATGGCATTCATCAGGACGTGATAATAGGGCTCCTATGTAGTCTCTAACAGACTAAGATAAATCCACTTTGGTAGGTTGACCTTTGTCAAACTCTACTTTGAGACTTCGTAACCCCAAGTTCCCAGCGGGGAAGAGACGAGGACAGATCGTAGGAGCACCACAAGGGACGCACCTTGAGGCAAGTGTGACTACAGGGGTCCCTCATTTCCTCCCTTCCCATGGGACATCCCAACCCCTAACTTGGGGTTATGAAGTCTCAAAGTAGAGTTTGAAAAAGGTCAACCTACCAAAGTGGATTTATCTTAGTCTGTTAGAGACTAGATAGGAGCCCTATTATCACGTCCTGATGAATGCCATGGACCCTCCTGGCCACGACGGCAGAAACATGTTGACGACACTGATGGGGATGGGCTACTAAACCCCCGTGTCCCCACCCTAATTTTTAATATTAAGCAAACCCCACTTAAATAAAATTACATGTGGAGTTTGCATTAATTTTTAAATCAATCACTCACCTTCTTGCACGGGCCCCCACTTAGTTGTAGAAGTGCCTCCCTGTCTCCAGGTGAAGGAACGCTCTCTATCAAACGTGTTTTTAGAGAGCGAGGACTGACGATGATGAAGCCTGACACCTGGTGGTGTGTGAGGACAGTCCTTCCATTTTTTTGATATGCCCAACACCACACAGAAGAAGGTGTAGTGCGCCTTCGTTTTCCTTAGAATCAGACACTTATTCAGGATAGCTTCTTGGTGTGTGTACCAGAGACTCTTGCACACATAGGTCTACATTTTAGTAGTAAGTGTGGGAGGGACAGGGAAATGGGGAATATTTACTACCGAAATGGGAGGCTTTACTGAGCAGAAAAAAGGATTTATGGAGCTGCTTGCAAATACAAACACAGATTCACAACAGAGTAAGCTCATTTCCTATTCACAAATTACACTTTTAAAGTTACTACAGCCAAAAAGGTCCTTAATCAGTAATGAATGTACTCCACCTCAACCTTGGAGTAAGTCCAGCAACACACATGGCCACTCAGAGGTACTGCAACATACTCTCATAGAAAATAATGGAGGCAGGAATTAATTGTATATATAACTTTTAGTAAATGTTAATACATATTAAATATACATTTTACTATAGGAGATATTTTTCAAAATTATTTTTTAGAAAATATATTTCTAAATTAATTAAATATATTTTAATGACTTAGGGGCCCATTACGATACCCGGCGTAAAAAAATCCGCCAGGCATGGAAGCGGCAAAAATCCGCCCGCACACACCGTCTGAACACCGACCACGCCATTACAATTACACAAACCGAAAACCGCCATCGGCGGAAAAATCACACAAGATACCGCCCGCCATCGTCCGAGTCGGAGTCAAACCGCCCGCCACGGACGGAAACACGCACGACAACACAAAACCGCCCGCCCTCACGCCCGACACACCGCACGTGAGATTACGATCGCACCGTCATGAGCGCGGGAAAACTACAAATATACCGCCCGCCAGCGCAAACAACGCCGATGAGAACCGACACGGCAGAAGCCATGGCGCCCACGTCCCTGCACAGAAACCATCCGCTGACAAAAACAATCGCACACAACATGGCCAACAAGTCCACACAGCAAGGCACGCACAAATACACAAGCACAGTACACATCCCGAAAACACCCCCCTGGACAAACAAAAACTACAAAGGCCAGAACCCCAGACACAACACACCTGAAAACAACAGACCATGAGGACACACCCACATAGGTAAGTACAAAAGCAGCACTCCCACAGACCACAACCCCTTGCAACATTGCAAACTAGAGAGGAGAGGAGAGGACACAGTGACACAGCAAGGACAGCAGCACACCACAGAAACGCACACATCACAACCACCACCACCACCACCACCACCAAACACCGGCACCACAAACCCCCTGCACATTACACAACACACACCGCACCAGCACCACAAACACCATGGCACCACAAAGAATGCCCAAGTTCACGCCCATGGAGCTGACGGTCATGGTCGACGAGATCATCAAGGTGCACCCACAAATCTATGGGAACCTGGTCCAGCACACACCACTAGCCACCAGAAAGAGAATGTGGAACCGGATCGTAGACCAGGTCAATGCAGTCGGGACCTTGCCCAGGAACAGAGTCGAAATAAACAAACGGTGGAATGACGTCAAGAGCCTGGTCAAGAAGAAGGAGAGCAAGAACAGAGAGCTGGCTGCCGTCACTGGCGGAGGGAATCCCGCGCTCTTCAAGACCTTCAAAGCGTGGGAGGAGAAGGTGCGAGTCATCATACATCCCGAGATCCTCGCCGGATTAGCAGGGGGAGTGGAGGCTGGTAAGTACAAACTAATGTATACCAGCACACCGCTATGTACTCACATGCACTACCACCATGCCACAGCTCCCAGGGACAAACACCCCCATGTCCAGCACACAATACACAACACATCACACACACATGCAACAGACACCACCACACACAGCCCAAACCGAACAACTGTAAGATGCGTGGGGACATGTGTACACTCAGCCAGCCACGTAACCACCAACAGGTCCCCAAATATGCCAGAAGCGCCACAACGAGCACCCACCACACCCATGTGTCCGCCATAGCTGCACTAACCGACAAGTAACAGGTAAGTGGCAGGAACACAAAGTGCAGTGGGTGGGAGGGTGGACAGCCCAAGTACAAAACACACCAGGCCCCTAGTCCCACAGCACAGCAAGGAGGAGCATCCCCACACCCCACAGCCACGTGTCAGCCACCGCAGTGCACAACGACAGCCGAAAGGTAGACATCACGGTCCACAGCAATCGGTGTCAGTGGGTGTCCAGCCACCACCACGACCCACAACACCCACCCACCCCCACAGACCTGCAACATGGAGCACCCCCCGCTTAGAACCATGTGGCATCCAGTACAGTGCACGCACGAACAACCTGCAGGTGGGAAACTGGACAGGGCTGGATTACTGGAGGCATGAGGACCGTAACACGACCAACACATGGGACATGTCACGTAGCAGACGAACACGCAGCACCGCCCACCGTCACGAACAAGTGAACAATGTGCACACGGACATGAACCACAGACTCACACCCCACATGACCCATCACAAACACAGCAACACCCAAGGAGCCACGTCTGCATGCACAAGCCACACTGAATATAGTACCACACGGCAGCCACTGTACAACCCATCACACACAACCGAAACACCATTGAAGTCCTGTCCATGTAGCCCCTACTGCCTGTCAACCACACACCCCACAACTACGCCTATGTAAGACAAACAACACTAGACGCAACAGAGCGGAACAACATAAATGCACACGAACACCACTGAACCCATCAAACACACAGACACACCATGCACATACAACATACCATCCATCCCATCCGTCAGCCCCAGTCTCATGAAAGGCATGTCATCCGCACAGCTGCCACACATACAGCAGTCACGCTAAGATACATGCCCATGACCAACCATGTGCCAGAAGTCAATGAAGCGCACGCCAAACTGTGAGCAACAACACACAACATGGGCCACACCCCCCGAGCACTGCAGTGATGCACATGGCACAGGGCAGCACGCACACCAAGGAGATGGGACAACTGCAATACGTTGGCTGGCACACAACCATCACTCACTCATAACGATGCGTCCAATGCCATGTCCAGTAATCACAACAGACAGCAAATATGCAGGCCATGTCAAGCATGCACACACCTCAAACCATGCACTGTCATGCTGCCACAACACATGTCACGTTCGGCACCCATGGCTCACAGCATGTACCCCAAAAGCATATTCCATCCCAAATGCGAATCTGGGGCATGGCCCCCATGTTGCCATATGCGTTCCTAAGCGTCCCAACTGAACACCAAAAGCAAAGTACAAACCAGACCCAGGATGGGCCAGGAGCCCGCATACACCAGAGTCACAATAAGTAGGGGCACAGCAACACACCCATCGGCATGGCCAATCCGTCCCATGCCACATGTGCACAGCACACAGTCCCATTGTCAAGCACACACAACTACAAATGCTACAGCCACACACACGCCTCCGGGAAACCCATGTACGAGATTGCACGAACTGTTAATGTCAGACGACAAATACATACTTCGCCAGGTGCAACACAATAACAAATCTCATTCTCTCCACAGGTGACGAACTGCTGGATGCTGGGGATGGAGACAGCAGCCAGCACAGCCAGCCTACAAGCCCCCAACGAGGACACACGGATGTGGAGGATCTGTCCTCCTCTTCGGACACGGACCACCAAGCAGGCCCATCTGGTGTGGCAGGGCCCAGCCGCTCCCCAGGACCCCTCCTACCCACCAACCCATCATCCAGGGCTGCTGAACATTCCCAGCCCCTGCTGCCACTGTCGTTGCGGCCACACCCACGGTCATTGCGGCCACACCCACGGTCATTGCGGCCACACCCACGGTCATTGCGGCCACTACCATTGCCGCAACCGCCACCATCGCCGCACCGACCACCACCGCCGCCACCACCACCACGTCTTCGCTGGCACCAGCCCCAGCGCAGGTTGTGGCCCGGCCGACTGGATCCACCCTGGGAGCCACAGCGAGGACCGTGGTGAGCAATGTGGCTAGTGGGCAGGCCGGTGGCAGCAGTACTGGTAGGAGGAGCAGGGTCAGGGAAACGCAAGTCTCCCTGGGAGCCATGCCCTGCCTCAAATGGCCAGAGTCCTTGGGGCCTATGAAGAGGCCCAAGAACAATGGGTCAGGTCTGCTTCAGACACGCGGGAGGTGCTGGGGGTGCTGAGGTCCATGGACGCCCGTATGGGCCAACTCGTGGACCTCATGGGCCAGCTGGTGGTGGCGGTGAGGTCACAGCCAGGGACAGCAGCTCCACCACCGCCACCTCCTGCCGGGGCGCAGGGTCAAGCAGCAGTGTCCAGTACCCCTGCGTCCACAGCCAGTGAGCACACCTCACCCCCCACCAGCAGGTCGCCACCACACACCCCCCCTCCCAAACGTGGAAGGGGCCATCCGAAGTACAAACAGATCTCCCGGGAGGACTACGCACGCTCCAGACGCAAGTGAGGCAGCCAGCCAGCCTTCCTTGACCACCCACTGCATTGACTTGGACTACGATCCCACTCCACACAGCCATCTGGATGGCATGTGTCTGTTGGACCATGGACATGGAACAAGTGGGTACACCCTGAGCATCACGCAGTCGTGACCGACAGCTCATTGTCACTGCACGCACCACTTTTGTCATCACCTCGCACACAATCACATGTCACAGTTTGAAATAAATGCACCTCTTACACAAACTGCTGTTTGTGCCCTGTGTTTTATTTGTACGGAATACAACGGCCACCTTGGGCGGAAAGGCACCTGATGCGTGGCATGGCAATGGAACCGGAGGGCCTGTAGGGACCTAGGGGTGGGAGACAGAACAGGAGCACATTCAATGAGTGTGTCACACACCCATCACACAGTACATGTCAACAACTACAAGCAATGTACACACATCGCACAGAGCAATAGGGCACAATGCCACAGCCACCAACAGTGGCATACTACCCTGGCCATGGAGCGTTGACACACAGCACGCAGTGAACAAACGGCCACCCTGACACAGCACACACACACCTGCACAGATACAGCCACATCAGCCGTCGTACATGGACACTCACCGTCAAGTGAAGTAGTGGGCGATGAGCTGCTGCCGCACATTACCAGCTTCCTCCTCTCCGCTGTCCTCCTCACTCGAGCTGTCCTGGTCTGCGGGCTGGGGCCCTGGTTGATCTCCGTCATCCACGATGAGGGGGATCTGCTTCCGAATGGCCAGATTGTGCAGCATGCAGCACGCCACCACTATCTGGCACACCTTCTGTGGGAGTACGCCAGCGCACCCTCGGTGCGGTCCAGGCACCTGAACCTGGACTTGAGGAGGCCAAAGGTACGCTCGACCACACGTCTGGTCCTCCCATGTGCCTCATTGTAGCGATCGTCTGCTGGGGTGCGAGGATTCCTCAATGGACTGAGCAGCCATGCCCCATTCGGGTACGCAGAGTCACCTGGGTGTGAGGGACACAGAGAACCGTTGCTATTCCAACTGGACAGGGGACAGCATCGCACAACCAGCACGCTACACCACTCCACATACTCACCGACAATACAGCCACGATCCTGTTGCAGATTGGACATCAGTCGTGGCAAGATGCTGTTGCGCATTATGTGTGCGTCATGGGCCGAGCCTGGGAACTTTGCACACACGTGGGTGATCACCATGTCCGCAAGGCACACCACTTGCACATTCAGGGAGTGCGTGTGCTTCCTGTTGCGGTACAGGTGCTCAGTGGCCTGTGGTGGAACAAGGCCAACATGTGTGCAGTCAATGGCTCCAACGACGTGTGGGATTCTGCCAAGGGCATAGAATGCACCCTTCACTGCCGCCAATTCACGAGCCCTGGGGAAGCGGATGTACCTGTTTCGGTACAGCATCATGGCTGCCAGTACATCCCTCAGCACCTTGCTGAACATGGGCTGGGACATCCCTCCTCCACTGCCCACTGTGTGCTGGAATGACCCAGTGGCGAAGAAATGCATGGCGGCCATCACCTTAGCCGTGGGGGTGACAGCTGTCGGATACACCCTGCGGGGACGGAGATGGGGTTCCAACATGGCACACAGTCGATGCAGGGTTGGCCTGTCCAGCCGAAACTTCCTAATGACCTCTGTATCGTCCATGTCCGCCAGCAATTGGTATGGGCGGTCAATGTTCGGTCTCCGCCTAGGGAAAATGGCAGTGGACACATGTCAAAGCAACACAACACATAGCAATTTCGCATACACATCACTGACATGACTGAGCAAGCACATGAGCCACAGCCCAGCTGTCAAGCTGGGACGGCACGGCCACAATACACTTACACAGGTCTCCCAACAATGGCAATGGCTAGTGTTACAAACCACTGCCATGTGCATGCACATGGGGATCTAGGCCCCAATGACTTGCGGGGCGTGCTGATGGGGACTGACTGCATATTCGTCAAGCGGCAACGCCACGGCAACATGAATGTCTGCTGAGCATGGAACTGCTTCCGAGGCTGGATGAGTATGGCACACGACGACGACGATGTGGGCACAGGCTGAGCGGCCAAAACAAGTGGGACCTGTGGCACGAGGGGATATGAGACAGTAGTAGGTGTCAGCACTGCACCCTATGTACAGCACTGTACGGATCACACCTCCCGAAACATTGACAGGTGTCCACATTGACAGCCCCATGCCAAGACGGCTGTGTGCTTGCAGTCACACGTCACAGGTGAGAGGTTACATTGCACGTGCCAGGTGGCAGACGTACATAGTGGGAGCTGGCATGTGTGTGCATGTGTCTCCTGTTCAGGATCCACCAGATGGGCGCTGACTCTGTACTGACCATTGGACACAGCATGTTCCGTGGAAGGCTTGTGTGTGTGGGATGGTGGCACTGGATGTGCCTCCGTTGGGTGGGGGCCTTGCACAGGGCGGGTACGTCGATGATTGCGCATTGTTGGTCACGGTGGGTGCACCCACTCAGATGTGTTGCCCTGTGTTCAATTCCTATGTCCGCATGATGATGGACTGTAGATGTGGGCAGACTACACATTGGTCGATGTGCTGTCTATATGCATGTGCCTTCACACCAGGCACAGCTGCCCCTGCACATGTGACCCCTGCTGGACTCGCTGCTGGGTCTGTGGAGCTGATGCACCTTCTGTGCGTGGGGCAGACAGCTCTCCTCACTTCCCTCATTGCGCATGTCATGACTTTGCCGCAGGTGACATGGATCATGGAGGGCCCACATGTACGCGTGGGTAGGCTACACATGATTGTTCACTCGTCGCCACCCCCAGTCAGTGTTTCGAATGGGAAGGTTGTCGTGCTGGTGGTATGTTCGATGTGGCGGATGGGCGGGCCTAGGTGCGGGCTTACATTCCGGACATGGGGGTAGTTGGATTGGCGACTAGTTGCAGTACACACGGGACACGTCTCTTCCTTTCCACATCTGGGTCATCCCTTGTACTCACTGACAGTGATACAGTCATCTTCGCCCCAGCCCTCATGTCCTCCCCTCGCTCCCCCAATATGCATGTGCACCTGCGAGGCTAGCGCTTGCACAGGCAGCCCCAAGCTCGCACCAGAGAGGGCAAGGAGTGTATGTGTGGGTCCAGTTGCACGAGTGGGCTGTCTCAGGGTATGATGTGTTGCGGGACGCCGTCCACCTGCGTGGTGCCCCAAATGGAGACCCGGCCTGCATGGACTATGCATCACAGTCTTCGCCTTCCGGATCCGCCACCTGCGACACCCAGTGGCTGTGGCTGCCCTTGCGGCCATGCCGCGTCCGTCTGTGACTGATGGCCCACACATTCACTCTTTGGCCTCTCTGGGGAGGGCTCGGGGGTGGTGGCGCACGCGCTTGCACTTAGTCGCAATGGCATGTGGCGTGGTTGGTATAATGGGCAATGGATGGGATGGTGCGAGCCACCTCCCGTGACGTCAGTGCTGCTCGTGCTGTGGTGCGTCCCCCTACACTTCCATTTGACTTGTGCCATGCTAGACGTTGAGGTTCTATTGCCTGCGTGATATGACCAGGAGGAGCGCGAGGAGACCTCTCACACACCATGCTCCACTGCCATCCCGTGCCCTGTATCGCCTGTGCGGATTGACTATGTTGGGGTTACACCTGGTCGACTGGGGCTGTGTGTGCCTTGTCAAGGGGCATGGCGGGAGCACAACAGGATCCAGCTTGTCCACAGAGGGTGGGCTGAGGTGCGCCTGGTACCGCTTTGTACGTGTGCCCGGCTGCTGTGCACACACGTGTTCACTCCCCCGACAGGTGTCCTCTCACAATGCCCAGGGAAGCGGTGGTGTACTGTTCATGACCCCTCCCGACACGGCGTGCTCCAACTTGGCATGTGCGCATCTACCCGTCACACCCACCCACCTGAGCACTGCGTCCATACGACTTCACACGACACATGTGTGTCTTCCACAGTTGTGCTACTCATTTGCGTTGACATCCAATACCAGTGGACTACATGGTCATGTCACGACTGCCGTGTACTTCACATACTCTCATCCTCTCTCATTCGTACTTGTGAAATGAGTCAGCGGAGACAGTTTTGGTTTCAAACATTATATTGAGTCTTCTGTCCTCTGTGATGCAGTATAGTGGACACTACTGGCAGCGGAATACATGTTGAGGATATACTGAGCATGATTGCAAATGGGATAGGGTGTGGGGTTACATGTGATTGGCTGTTGCATGTGGGATGTGGGCTTCAGAGTTACATCTGCTTGGCCAAGGCTGTGCTAATGTACATTTACGTATAGCTGCGGAGCTGCGGACTTTGACACAGACGGTATACATGTAGCCTACCAGACCGCTTGGCATCATGGGCACAGTCCATCTCAGTTCCATGTGACAGGTTTGCTGCGGTTGTTCCTCATGCACGTGTGCATGTGAGATGACATCAGGGCATGTGCTTGCGTGCATGCAGCGGCGTGCCACTTATTGTTGCAATGTGGTGGTTACTGGACATGTCACAGTCACTGGGGTCGTGTTGTTGTTGTATGCACTTGTCGTCCATGCAAAGGTCCTGGTATGGGATTCCCGGGCGGGGGTGGGAGGGGTGCAGCACCCACAGACTCCAGGCGACCTATTCATGTCCACTGAGCGGTGTGTGTGTCCATGGGCGCTGGATCCATGTCGTGTCCTGGTTGTTCGTGCAGTTCCGTCCATGTGGGTGCGATACACAGACCCCATGCCACTGCCTCCCACGATGCATGCGGTGTTCCTGGATGTGATGGGGAACAGTGTGCATGTCCCGGTCATATCCGATGTCATGGCGATGTCGTTGATGGTGTGGTAACAGTTGCCGGTCGTTTGGTATGGCTGTTGTGGTGGTGACTGGCCAGTCCATGCGGAAGCTAAGCATGGGTGCGGGGTTGGACATCATAGGTCAATCGGGGAACCTGCGTTGTGGTCCGACGAATTTACAGGTTGTCAGGTATGCGATGCCGTCCAGCAGGGCTTCCATGTCATTGGTGGTGTACATGTTTGCCAGCCAATGTAGCGGATGGTGGCTGTCAAGGTGTTGTTCGTAAGTTGTCCCTTGGAGGACCATGATGGGGCATGCTGGGTGACATTCGATGTAGCTGTTCTCGATGATCCGTCGTGTGGAGGCACAGTGGTCCCATTTCAGTGCGGGTGCGATGTTGGCCACATACGCCATGCCCCCATAGGCAGAGCAGGCCCTGTCGTGTGCGTCCAGAGGGAGGAGTAGTGGTAGCAGGTCCGCCTTTAGACATGCCGGGTTGGAGAGGCATATCTCCACGGGATGCTGGTAGGGACACCTCCGACAGTAGAAGACGGGCATGACGCAGCTGAACAATGTGATGCGGTAAGTCAGTCGGTAACTTACGTTCAGCAGGGACAGGAGATCGCATCCCAATATATGTATCAGGTTGGTTTTGTACAGCTTGAGCTGTCCGGCGTAGTTGGGTAGGTGTGTTGCGGTTGCCATTTCGCAGCGGTGCGTTGTGGTGGCGTGCTCCGGCTGTGTGTGCAGTCTGCAATGTGCACGCTCCGAGGTTGCTGTGAGCTCTGTGTAGTCGTAGGGGACAGGACTTGTGTTCTGTTGGCTTGTTTGGAGGACACGGGCCCTCATCCCACATGCTTCTCAGACAGTTCAAGGTCAGTGATGTGTGACTCCTTCCAATTAACTTGCATGTGGCCGACATGGGGAGTGTTTTCTTCTTTCTTCCCCGTCCGTTGTGTGCTTCTGTGATATGCGCTATCTGCCCTGTGGTCGGTCTCCTCGGCATGCCTGTGTTGGTCTTTTCTTGGACAATGGCTGTATTCACCGGCTTCTTTCGTAGGGCTGTGGTTTCGGAGTTGGAATGGAAGGTCATTCAGTGCTGTCTGCTCTCCCTTGTGTGGGCGGCAGGCTGCCTTTCCGCTCTGCGTTGGGCCTTGTGTGTGAATGTTATTCTTGGGCCACCTGTTGTCGGTCCCCGGGCTCTTTGGTGTTCCGTTTTATATGTCTTGTTCATATGTGCAGGGTGGTATGGGTGTTTCAGTGTGGTACTGGCGTTCCTCTTCCCGAAGGGGCCCTGCTTCTCCTAGTTGGTGTTGCCGCCGCTGTGTGCTTCGCCATGTTTGTTACACTGGGGTGTGTCCTGCTGTTGCGTGACTTCACTGACATGTGTGCGTCGGTTGTGTGGCGTTGGGTGTTGTCCGTGAATTGGGCGTTGGGGACATGTCTGTGGCAGGCCTGTCACGTGTCATGTGCGTTCGGGGTGGGGCTGATGTGTGTGCTGCTTGGTTGTGTCCCTGTGTCTGTGTGCGACGCATGCATGGCGCTGCGGTTGGCCTCTGCGTTGTGCGCATGTGTGGCGGCGTCATCGCCGCTTTGGGGCCGTGACGGGGTCGTTGGTTCCTAGTCCCAGGTGGTGTGTACACATGTGTTACGCGATGTTACGATTTGGCCTGTGTGTCATATGTGGATGCAATGGTGGATGTGTAGTGTACACGCGCTGGGGGGTTGTCCGCTTTTCCGCCCTTGCACTGTGTGCGCTGTTTGCGTGCACTTGTTGTGTGTGTGCCTACCTGCGTCTCCGCGGTACGTTGCGTCCTTGGTGGTGCATCAGCAAGAGCATGGGGAGGGCCTGCAGTGCTGGATTCATGCTCGGGGAGCCGCTTCTTCGTTGTCCGTGCTCGGCGTCCGTGTTACCGCTTCGGTTTGTCGTACGGTATCTCTTGGCCGTGGGAGCCGTTTGTTTGCGGCATCGTAATTTATGCGCCGGGCGGGACGTGTTTTCGTCGGACGGTGTGTGTCAGTTAGGCTGCGCCGCTACGTGTACGGGCGCACTTTGATGGCGGACGGTGTTGCTGGCTTGCCGGCGGTGTTTGGCCTACTTTTCGCATCGTAATTGGGCGGGCGTGTGGACTGCTGCGTGCCGGCGGTAACTGGTGGTTTTTGCATCCGCCAGCACGTCGGTTGTGCTTCCGCCCGCCATCGTAATGACCCCCTTAATTATTTATTACACA